>JBAJNP010000177.1:44469-120090 GCA_036877545.1 Yasuhikotakia modesta | reverse complement strand
TGTTTGCCCCCCCCCAAAAAAAACGACTGATTCTACAATCACATCAACCAACAGTTTGAAGAACAACAGACTTACTGTAACTCTGCCCCCTTCTCTTTATCTTGCATAGTATTTGTGAGCCTTTCTGTCTCTAAACCCCCTGATGTCACCGTTCACACTGAACACGGCACTTGCTGTCACATCAGCTTCATGCACCTTTGATTCTCTTCTTTTCTTTCATAAACCCTCAATATTAAATGTATTAGTAGTAGAATTTGAAATGTATATTGGTTTTTATTTGTATTGTTTTTTGAAACGGAGGGATGTTGTGTGGAAGTTTCAGAGGGCAGTAAATAACTTCACACACATGTAGCAGTGAAGCAGCGAACACTCGCACTTATGACACAATATTTCTGGTTAACCACCTGTATCTAATTGTTCAAGTAATATTCTCTGCAGTCTTTGTTTATATACAGGTCAAATATTGGCAATTTAACAAGTTACAACTCAATCATGTTTTAAACAACTTCCAAAAGTAATGCCAAAAAAAACCTTTTTTTATTAATTGCCCCAGACCACTACTTAAGAATGTGATTATAAATGGAGGTATGCTTCTTGTATTCCAAATATGAACTGATTGGAATGTTTCACAAACAAAAAGAGCCACAGTCAGTTTAAACCCATGCCTCCTGACTAACTCTGTTCGCTGGGTTAAATATTTAATGGTTAAGCTGTGGTTAGGGTTTCTGGTTTATTTCTTCAGAAAATAGTTTCTTTAAAAGACGAACAAAGACTTTCAAAGGTTATTAAAATAATCTCACAGTCCAAATCTTTAAAACAAATCCAAGTATTTAAGCTTTAAGTGTTCATGAACTGGGTTTTTCAAATTCTGTTTTCCTTTTGTCTTTCTTTTAGCTACTTTTTGTATTTTCATGTATTTTTATATATAAATATATTTAAGATCTTTAAAGCGCTCTTCCTTTTTATTAGAATTGAATATTTTTTTAGATCATGCCCCTTTTTAAAGGAGCATGGCTTCTTAATGAAATGTCCTATCATACAAAGTGGTTATTTAGCATGAAGGTTTTATAAGCGCAAACCTTTTTTTCTTCCGTTTACAGTCCAAGCTGTTGTCCCGATTAATGTTTTGCCCCATATTTAAAACCTCAATCCACTTTAAATGCATTTGACTTTTCCTCCCATAGTTACAAAATTCCGGTCAACACTATACTGTACACACAAACATAAGATCTAAAGGGGTAATTTAGCGTCAAATACAAAAATGTTTGCAGTTCGGAAAAGACTTCGTACCAGGTTGCTTTTACAGGGATAATTGTGCAACTTTAGTGTGCGTGATGGTTGTACATCTTTTACTAATGACTGTGATATAGCTGTCTGTTATTCTTTAATTGTTGTGACAGTGACAAAGGCGTTTCAAATGTCCATTCCCCTCTTCCCACCTGCTCCATATTTCCTGCATTGATCTCTAGCAATTTTACTTAAAGTGCATCTAGTAAAGGCTGACAGAGGTTGTGGCCCTTTTAAATCTCGACACAGAGGCCATGAGACACTGGGAACATTCTGCTTGCCATTATTGACTGGGTGTGGAAAGACAGCCAAACAGAACTGAAAGTGGACCAGACATATATGCATGTGTGTGTGTGTGCGCGTGTGTGTGTGTGTGCGCGTGTGTGTGTGCGCGTGTGTGTATAGTTTTATTTTACTTTATCTGTCTTTTCTTTCTTTTTGCAAAGCATTTAACAGTTGATGAGCTTTTTTGACCATTAGAGAGATGTACTGGTAGGACGTGAACTTCAGGCGATAAGCTTTCAGGCGTGTTGCATATGCAGACTTCATAAATACACTAATAAAAGTTTAATTCTCATGTTAATGACTGTTTTCTTGTCTTTTTTTTACTGGCACAAAAAGTCATTAAAGTTCAATCATACTGTTTGTATGACTTATTGACACCTGATATATGCAAAGAGTATCTTATAGGTGTTCCTTTATGTCTGGGTTTCAGTAGACTTTCCAGAAACATGTTTTTAATGTACATATTCTCATTTTATTTACCGTTTTCCATGGTCTAACATTGGATATACGGAACACACAAACACTACTGTTTAAAACCTCATTACAGTAAAATTATTGTGTGTACAATAGACTAGTTTAGTAGGCCATTTGTCATTGCATTGAGGGCAGGAACATCTAATTTTTCCTCTTTAAAGAAATTTTCATGAAGGCAGATTTTCTTACTCATTTGCCTAGGAACTCAACTATCAGTTGTTCTAGCAGTTCTGGCTACATATTTGGGTTAAATATACATTTATGTATTTGTTACATCATTATTATGCCCAATAGACTGCATCAGGTGTGGCCACTAATTCTAACTAATAGAACAAAATACATTTTGGTGCACACATTTAAGAATAGTGTAATTTATGTAAATATGTGTGTAATTTTGATCATGTAACGAGGAAAATACTGAAATCCTTGCATGATGCATTTGAATAGCTTCACACATAAGTCGTACACATTGTGAAAGTTGTGCTTTGTGAAACACATTTGTGCGTGCGTAAAGAAATGAATATTGCTGCGCTTCATGCTGCGGCCACTAAGGGGCGCAAGAGCTTCAGTAACGTACGATCACCTGAGTTCTTCATTTAAATCTGCCACACGCCTGTTGTATTTCGGTTATGGGCAACCGTAACTGACAAACACACTTTAGGTAAAATCACACAGAGCTGGTTGTTAAAAGCTCAGAAATGTATCACAGCATTTGTTAATCATTCCTCTCATGTTGAAAGTTTCTGTGTCAGGATGGGCACTAAGTGCTTCTCCAGCTTACTCCGTAATTCATGTAGTTCATCATTTATGCAGCGTTTAGTCTCGAAGTTGCATCTGTTTTGGCAGCATTTTACACAGTAATCCCTGATGCCTTGTTAATGTGCACCAGAAAAACATTTCCCAAAAATGTATATTTACTTACAAACTGACTTACTGGAAATGTATTCTAAATAGGCCTGTTGGGTTTGCATTTAGTTTAATTTGAATGGGCGTGTAATCGGGGAGGAATCTGGGGTCAGAATGTTATATCCAAGTAGCTATAATGTAAATATGAAACTGTTCCATTCTGAACTCACAGTGTGTGAAGCTTTCTTAGGTCTCCGTTCACATGAGTGGTTAACTGTAAGATTTTTTTTGCATATTATACCTTAATGATTCACACAATGCCTCCCTCATCTTGTGTTATTCACTCAGGGGTAGCCCCTATTGTTGAGTTCTGGCCATAGGGAAACGGCAATCATGTATAAGTTATAGCCAACTAATTAAAACATCATCCTAACCTATATTTGACCCGGACTCCTTACAATGGGCTCTATGGATTCTTTTGTGTTCTGCGCTCGGACTTGTCCAGTGTGAAGTGTTGGATGTCTTCTGACGTCCTTTTTCTGATACTTTGGCAAAGGTCTGCAGAGGCAACTGGAGCACAAAGGCCATGCGAAAATTAATTAGGCTCAAATGAGTTTTTCCACCCATGCTAAGCAGTGACAATCGCCCGGACATGTGGGACATCAGGGATTCAGGTAGTGTCCCAGCCACTGACCCCTAAGAGACCTCAGAAGCTTGGGTGGTGTGTTGCAGTGGTTGAGGCACAGTGTTGATAACTGAAAGTTTGCTGGTTTGATTTCTACATAAATTAAATAATGAATTTTAGCCATCATTATTTTGCCCTTGACCGAAGCAGAAACCTGGGTGAATTGTACCCATACAAAATCTGTATTAAATTAATAAATATTGTGCCAACTTCTAATGCATTTCTTCCGTTTGAGAGGTCATATCTTCAGAAGTGAATAGCTATCAATGGATTATTGGACAGAAACATGAAAATAATCTTAAACAAAAGACAAACTGCTGATTCCTGTGGGTACGTCATGCAAAAGTCACTTTTGCGTCGTGTATTCTTAATGCTGTAATACACATTCTTACCAGCAGCTGGCAGCAGTGTCAGGGAAAATGACCAATTTGTGAGCCGTGCTTTTGTGTTGCTCTTATTGGCAGGGTAATTAAAGCAATTATACAGATTATTGCTGTTTTAACAAATTAATACCGTTTAGGTAATGAGCTCTTCTGTTTGCCAGTCAGATGGCTTTAACTAACACACTGTTAGCAACTTGGTAATTACAATTTGAAACAATTTGAGCTGCTTATTGCCCGGATGCACTTTTAAAATGTCTTGGCTTGTTAGATTGGAGCAGCTGCAAATAAACTTACCTGAACAACAGCTTGATGGTTTGATAAAAACCTTATCTTGACCTGAAAATGATCAGTTAACTGACAGTGATTTTTTGAACCCTGGGTAAATCTGTGGTGCACGAAGGAGAGATAAAGTTTGAAAGGAAACGTTCTGCTGAAATTATATTGTGATTAGAAATACAACCTGTGTTGTGTCCACTTCACAAAGCTTAAATTGAAGCATGCACTTTGGAAACGGGCCAGTACGTTCCCTTGTTGCTTCATAGCACATTTGCGCTTTTGTGTGTCTCGAAGGGCATGAAAGGTGACGTTAACAAGTATCTGAGAGCAGTGATTGAGATATGCAGCAAATAACAGATTCAGAGGGGTGATGGAGAACTTGGCTTGTGTCTTCTCATTTGCAGTTTTCATAAGTAACACCCAAGCGATTTGCTGTGTCCACTCCCACAAAAAGAGATGCAGGGGGAGTTATAAAAAACTGTTATGCTTAATAATTGATGTTCTGCATTTCAATCAATTTTACCACGGCGCTCAGCTAATTAAGGGTTGTCTCAAATTCCCAGGGGTAATTTAAAGAAAGAGTGCAGAAAGAGTTTATTCTCTTTTTTTTCTCTTTTCCTTCATTTCACTCTCTCTTTCTGTCGCATCCTTCCGAGCTCTTCAGTTCATGGGAATTCGCTATTTCAGGAAGCAGAATTCTTTTCCTCTTCGCGCATCTCCTGGGGCGGAAACCTACATGCAATTAATACAGCCGCTTTACTGCCTGCTAATTATTAAACGATAAAAAGAAATTATTTTACACCAGACTAATTTAAAGTTCATAGATGATTGTTTTAATTAATTAAATAAGAAAGTTCACTTTAAGCATGACTAACAGCATTTGCATATAAAGGTAATAATTAGCCACAGAGATGATCTCACCTTGCTGGGCTGCAGAGAGGAGAGGCGGATTAATGATAGCTGCTTAAAACGCTTTTCTTTGAGTATTTAACAGTAAAATTAATAAGTAAGGAACTTAGTTAAGGGAAGGGGGAGTTGCTAAACCTTAAATATACAGAGGCACTTCCTCCCTTCCAAAATCCTTCCATGACTCAGACATGAAAGTCAGACTCAATCTTTAGGCCTGGTTTTGCTCTGGCATTGATTTCAGATTGATTTCCTTTGCATATTTCAAGGTCAGTTTCATTTAACTGTGGTTTCGTCAATAAGTAATGCCAACATTTGGGATGTTCTGTGTGGTAATCATAGACAGTTTGTGTTTTGAATCTGACAGATTAACTGTCATACCTTTCTATGTTCTACATTCAATATAAAAAGACAGTTGTTTTATAGCTCAGCAGCAATACCTCACAAATAACCAGCTAACCAGTGCACAGTCAGCAAGGGAACCAGTTTTCTTCAACTAGTATTTGAGTGTTTAGTCACTGTCTAAATTAGCACATAGCACATATTGTTATGTAGAACCTCAATGTAGAGCATAGCTGAGGCTCCTAACCTTACCGGGGCTGTCAGAAATGATTGTGCACTGGACAATCTAATTAAAAGTGTGTCACAGCAAGAAAGAAAGTTCTCTTGTGAAGAGACGCCTGAGAAACACAGCAGGAGGACCTGCACTCGAGTGTCAATCCTTCCTGAACAGCTTTTGAGAAGATGAAACAGGAGATATGTGTGACTCTATTAAGCATTGCTTCATGAAGCTTTGTGTTTGTTTGTTTAATTCTGTGTTCTTCTCCCTCTTGGAGATGTTCCCTCACCAAACAGCACAAACAAGGATGCAAAGGAAAGGTTTCGGAAAGATGAAAGAGAAGCTAGTGTGCTGAGAGGTTTGGTGGCAGGAATAGAGGCCTTCAAAATGTGCGGTGGTCTCAGGTGTTGAAGGAGTCCCCCATTACACCCGGAGCAGTTCTGGACAAGGCGGCTGTCATCCGGACGCCTGCTGTACATCTTAAGAAACGGCTCTTTTGTACAGATAGCTTATTATCTTTTTTGAACAACTGCAGCCTGAATGACATAGTGCCGGGTTTTGTTTGGAGTACACTTCTACGTTTTGCTAATCAATTTCATTGTATGTCTTTTATATGTAATAAAGAAGATCCACTTGACTACATTTGGTATGGACTGCAGCTAAGTTAATCTTCTTTGAGAAGCAAGCCGTAATACATGCTAACAGAATCTCTATTGAGGGCTTGTATTAAAGTTCATTAAAGCTTAAGACACATTAATATGAAGGATGATGCTGCTGTTAATTGCACATTCATGACACAGTATTGTGTTGAAGTGCATCCTATGGAGGTTGTGTTGCACCTTGTCAGCTTTGGATATAGTTGCATTTTTCTTCAGTAGACTCACAAAAAACATTTGTGAGTGCAAAATTAGAGACTAATTTTATTTGTTAAGCTGATTTTCTGTGATATTGATCTTGATTAAATGTGACAGTTGACTGGCTGGCTAATTTTGAGACATAAACAAACACATCAACTATAACTATTATACTATAAACAATCTAACTAGAAACGTATTGATTGCTCTCTCTCTTGCAGAGGAAGATATCAACTATTACATGCACTGTGTGACTTTGTATCAGACCTTAACTTCTGGATTAGGCTTTATACTGGAGTTGTGTTGCTCACGGCGACTCAAATGTTATTTCTTCTGGTAACATTCAAATAGCACCACAATATTCACAGCCAAAAAAACTGACACAAGTTCCAAAATGTAAAACTAAAGTATGAGGGGCATTAATGTGCTTTAGTTTTTGTTTTAATTAGTTACTTTCTTAGCTAGATTTCATTTTAATTTAAACTCTGATTCTGTAAACTCTGACAAACATTGCTCCGGGAAAGACCCTGGACCAATTTCATGCCACTGGCAACAAGCTGCAACTCAGTTTTCTGATTGGCTCTGATTGGACTTTATTTTGCCTTTTCATAGCTCATGTTTTCTATTGTTGTGTCATTTGCCTCATATCGGTCATGTCACATGAACATCAGCGAGCCTCATATCTGATGCTATATGATGTATGAGTGATATGAAGCAGTAGTCAGTCCACTGGACGCTTCCATCCTTTGGCTGGTCAGAGGGTGCCGTTGACCCCAGGCGAGGTCGAGGTGATGACGGATGGGCGGACTGTAATGTTGGGGGCACGCGGCAGGGCCTCAGGGGTTCACAGCGGCCCTGTTTTCTCCCCTCGACCGGCCGAGCGAGTGCGTTATTGATGCTGCTGCCCCGGGGGAGGACTGAAGAGTGGCGGTAAGGGGGTGTTGAAGGGGGCTTGTGGGAAATGGATGCACAGGGCAGCTCAACGTTCTGTCATCAAACAATGGGTTTGTGAGAGATGGGCGGCACTCAGAATGATCAGTCATCTGTTGATCAAGACATCACCACTATTAGTTTTTTACCATAACTGTTCTGTTTCGTTTACATTGACTTATTTTTGTGGGGATGGGGGCATGTGAGGATGGAGTTTTTTATGGCAACCACTTCATCTGGTATCATATAACTGAGACTGCTGAAGACCTAATGCACACAAACAGACAGTCTCTCTGTGGTGAATAGGTAATGCGTCTGATCAAACTGAAGTGCTCGGGCTGTTCTGTGGCCTGACCACAGTGTGTCTGTTTATTTCCCGCAAAATACATAATGCAACAGTTCTGACCACTGCCAAAGTATTTATGCTTTGCCATTCACCTTACATTAAAAAAGCTCTTGCTGACTTAAATATGCTGAATAAGTGCCGGCCAGTTAAACAACAGGACTGACGTTGACCAGATGTGTGGCTTGACAAAATGATTCTGATCTTCTCTAAAGACAAAAGAAAGAAAATTCAGTTATTATTTATCATCATTTTTTATTATTATAATTACTGACTTGAGGTGAACAGGACCAGATGTTTTGAGTTCATCATGAGAGTTTGAAGGTGAGATGACAGAATGTATATTTTGGGGTAAACTGTACATTTAATTTACTTCAGTTCAGCTTTCTGTCTGTCCTCTGTATTGATTTGTGTTGGTTGTCTGAATGAAAGTATGTGAGGCCCAATAAGAATGAACTGGACTTCCTTTTGAACCTGCGCTGATAGAGTTTATAAGTGGTGGATTAGTGACTGCTTAACATAGAGAGGAAGAGCCAGTGATGAAATGATCATTAATGAATGAGTTTTGTTAATGCCCTAAATTATGTACACAAAGCTCTAACTATGATCGCTTAAGTATAATTATATGAGCCACAAACACAATGTACATTATGAGAACATTAGGTTAACTTGCTACCTTGGTCATTTTTAATTTATAAAACTTTTTTTAATTTTATGTACATTTCATAAAAACCTCAGACAGGTTTATTGTTTGTTTGTGTTGCTGTAGCCCATTATTATAGCTCACTATTACAACTGCTTTGTTCAAACCTCAAATGCTAAAGATTGGTTCACAAGAACAATAACTGTACAGATTATACAAAGATACTATAAAGATCTGAAAATTACATATAAAACAATACTGTTGGAATTACTTTTAGAGTGATTTTTTTTCAGCTAATAAACATGACAGCCAATTAAAATCCATTCTAATTTAAAGGGCTTGTGCATTTACCACAGTGTGACAAAATAAACGAATAAACATCTGTTGGCGTTCATTATAGATAATACTACAGTAATATCAATCTTGGTATGAGTGACTTTTAATGACAGGGTGTATAATTTTATTTGTTATGCTGGTTGAATGCTGTGATAGGATGATCTACTTGCCTGTCAATATGTGTATGTGTTCATGTGTTTAGGTGTTCATGTGGTCAGGTGTTAATTTGTTCAGATGTTCAGATGTGGCTTTGGAAAGAGATGTGAAGGGAGGGCGGGATCTTATGCTTTCAAAGTTAGCTTGCTATGCTAGCTCTCTGAAATTGCGAATTACTTTTTAATATTAAACTTTACAATTTGTCCCACACAGTTTATGCTACTGACATTAATATTACACTTAGCCATTAGGTTGTGTCCACCAAATAAACAGGCTGAAAAAGCCACTTGACGCTTGACAGCGTTTTTCAGATGCGACAGTCTGGTTGCTATGATACAGATTACCCGCCAAAATAATGTGTTACTGGTATCTAATTTCACAGCAAGTTTATTTAATCAACATATATTAATATTGTGGTAGCCTCAGGATGTTCATTGAAAATATCAATTTTGCAGGCAAACTGTTCCTTTAAAGGCAACCAAAGAAGTATATCAGCTTGAATAGCTGTCACTGCTTCTGGGCCAGCGTGTGCCTTTTTGCCCTGTAACATTATCCATCTCTTTAAAGCTGGAAGTCTCCGCCTTTGGCTGACCTCTCTGTCTGACCCCAGTGTAAACAGCATGTCATGTTTAGCCTTCTTAAATAGCCAGAGCGCTCATCAATGTTTTATCCTGGGGTAAATATCATATGCTCTTCACTTATTTACATCCGCTCATGGAGCTCTGAAGCCCTTGTCCACATCAAATATTCATCATCATTTTAGCAAATGCATGCCTTTGTCAATACTGTTGGCTTTGGGTGCCCACCCGGTCCCACTCTGCCCGGCCCTCCACTCTATTGCCTGGATCAGTACTTTATGACTTCATAGATGTGGGAACGGCATGTTACGATGAGTTACATTAGTCTGGTGTCCTCCACTGTCTCTGCAGCACAAAACACGATCCTTCTTTTATAGAGCAGCGTATTTTTGTCAGGAATCAATGTGATACAGAGACAAAATGCCACATTCATTTCATTTCTGCTTATCTTTCCTCTGTCCTTAAATGCTGCTAGTAAATGTATATATAAAAGATTCTCAGATCTCAGATTCTTTTTTTATTTTTTTACCAACCGTTTCTTATTCTGCAATGATAGGAAATCTGGTGTGATGATGAGATTTAATAAGCAGAGTTTTAATATATTGTGAGAGTTTTTCTCTGTTGTAAAATCAGGTTCAGCTCATGACATTAGATCACAGCAGCCCTATAGACAGACTCAGGTGTTAGACTGGATTCCATGAATGAAGTCTATTTAATATTTGATTAGTTTCAACAATCACATGTCTCTCCTTTTATCATGTTTTTTTGTGAGTGCACTCTTTCTTTTTGAAGCTCATCTTCACGGCTGAATAATTGTTGCTTTTGTTTGATTGATCCTCTTTAGTAAAACAATTTTAGGCCAAACAACCCACCAATCAAGTCATGGTGACGTCATGAAGTAGAAATGTCTTATTTCATTTTCTGGCAGTTTCCGGAACACTTGTTTGTCCCATGACTTTAATCAGTAGACAAAGTCCCTTTTCTTGTTGAGAGAACTATAATCAATAGTATTTTCAATAGTAACCCACTGTCCTCCTGTACCCCATCCACAACCCCCTGTCCGCGTACAAAACATCCCAAAAGAGTTTCCAAAATGTCGTTTCTCTCGCTCACCTTTTAACTCTGGAAAATATTTAGACTTATAAATATTGGTTATATTTAGAATAATAGTTACATTTTCAATATGTGAACAGATTTAAAAAAAAGTGACGTATTTGTCAATTACAGTTACCCATAACCGAAATGTGACCTCTGGCATGAACACACACTGCAAGTTGTGAACACCCGGAGCAGTGGGCAGCTATCACTGCAGCCTAGGGAGCAATCGGGGTTAGGGCACTTCAGTTGTTACCTGTCAGCACTGGAATCGAACCAGCAACCTACTGATTACAAGTCCGACTACTTAGACAGCAGACCATAACTGTCCATACTGGAAAATATTTTTGTCCTAAACTAACAGTTGCTACAATTATATATAACTATATGTTGACATTTACTAAATGTATGTAATGCATTTAATCACATTTGTAATGGTTACCTGTAAAGTGCAATTTTTTATTACTTTTCCCTTGTGGGGAAAACTGTCTCTTGGTAATCTCTCCTGATATTTCTTCATCATCACAAACTGAAAGTGTGATCACAGACTGAAGACCAGTGTCTTACTGTCTATCAGTATGAGCTCATATATATGACAGGAAACTATGCAGCACTCTGTGATCTGATAAATTATTTAACTTTTATTAGATTTTTTATTGCCCAGTATTTTCAGTATTATTTGTTATTTTTGTTTCATGTTTTCATAACTTGTTTCTCAGTAAATGTGGTGGTATATTTGCCCCCAGTGGCTAAAGCTGAACTACAGAAGAACACAGGGTCACACTGGTGAGGTGTAACTGATGGCATCACCCAGTCCAGGCATTAACAACAACTCAGTCAGACATCTGAGACCTAAAACTTCTGTGTGGAGACCTGCTTTGTGCCATATGTTAGACAGCTGTACAGTCAGTTCAATAGCTTGTTTGTTGTATGTTGTATTTACCCCGAAACATAATATGTTTACATATATAGCATTATATGTACATACTTAGAATTACACGTATCTTGTTAAACAGGGTTGACAGACTTCATCATTTATAACTAAGATCATATTTTTCTTTTGTACATTAAGGTTCAGATTTTGCAGATTTTTATTGAATTACTTGGATACTTCTGACCCATTAACAAAATGGATTCTTAGTATTGTAAGAACAAAATGAGAAAAATGAATATTGATTATTTATTTTAGGTTTTTAGGTAAATCCTGATAAACATGACTGTTGTGTTCTCATTTAAATATGCTTGAATGACAGCAGACAGACAACCCTGTGGATTAATGTTTTCCCAGCATTATTTTTAACTGTCAGATAAACTGCTTGTGGTCCGCAGAGGAAGCAAAGAATCTGACTTTTGTGCTCAAGGTCACAGATTTGCAGCAATAGTCATTTTTAGTAAAAGTAAATAGTTAGTAAAGTAAAAAGTAAATTTTTTAGTAAATCTTTTCTAATGTCAGTTTTTAATGTGAAATTTCAAATGATTTTATATGTATACATTCTTTTTCATTTCAAACGTCCCTCACGCTCACCCAATTTATGAAGGTGATTGTTAAGGTTGTGGTCGTTGTTCTATGAGGGCCGCAGGTTCCTCTGTCAGAGATCAGACCCACACGCTGCTGCGAGTCTGACGCCTGTGCCGGAGTTGAGCTTGACTTTGTCTCTCAGTTTTTGGAGGTAATGAGCAGACAGGGTGGCACTCTCCTCTGCCCAGGGTGAAATTATGATAATAAGAGAAAGCAAAGCTATTACTGACACTGGGCTTTCATTATGCAAATGATATTAAAACAGGCCGCATGGATGGCCTCTGGCTACAGGCTAATCTCCATGCAGTGATTATAATGTGTCAAACTTAGTCATTTTGATTATGACATGTTAATTACATGCCATGTTTGCACCTGCACAGCTGATAGCTGCTCTCCAAAACAAAACGACAAATATCATTTTTGGAGATAAAAACACAATTAATTGTTAATCAATCAATTAATTGTGGAGGATCTGCAACAGTAATAATGTTCTGAGGTTTACAGATGCTGTACATTTACTTAATTACATTTTGTTATGTAGGGTTTATATATTTTATTTAGATATTTAATGTGTATATAATATTTAAAACACATAATAAAATTATACAAAAATCATATTTATATATTTAGTGAATATATTAATTAAAATGATTGGTGGTAAAATAAAAAAACCCAGAAAAAAATCAGCAATTTCTTAATTATTACAATACAATTAAAACAATAAAAAGCATTCAATTTAAAAACAGAACGTTTATTCTATATATAGACTACAATGAATAGATTGGAAGTGTTACATTATTCCTAAGCATCATTACAAACATGCTGGAACATAAAATCAAGCCAAAGTAATAAAAACCCTCAAAGATCTTTTGAGACCCTTTCTTGCCTCATTAACTTCTTCAGTTACAAAAATTGTATTTGCTGTTTTCTGTATTGTCTGTATACACACACATTTTCTCACAGTAAGACAGTTTCCAAACATCATTTCATCTTATCATGTTAATCCCATCATGTGTGGATTCACCTTTTCCTTCCCACAATGCATTGCGTTTATGCTTGTATCCACTGATAGACGGCATGTGATGGAGGCCTGTTCACTCTGACTGAAGCGGTTCGGGTTGGTGAATGTTCAGGCTGCTACACACTGAGACCATCTACAGAACAGATTGTTTATGTGCTTTATTTCACAAAAATCCTTGGGGATTCATAAATATTGATTGCAGGCAGAAAATGGATGGAGTCCAGGTCCAGGGAATAAAGTCTATTTGTTCTGACCTGCCGGGACCACACACAATGGGATTAATGTTTTAAAAATGAGTTTTGATGTGTTTTTCTTTTGTTATTTTCCTACTTTTGACATTTCCAGCTGCTGTCATTGTGTTAAGCAGGAGAGACTTTTAATGTGTTTATTTTATTCATTTGGGATTCTGGGTTTATTTATATCACTGATAAATTAAGAGAACATGTAATAATTGCTCTTAATAAACAGAAACACATTTTATCTGTGCTACTTAATAGTGAATAAATATGTAATTATTGGGCGTGTACGATAAATGAATGACAGATGATTGATTGATTGATTGGATTCTTCTGTAAATGTGATAGATGTTGCTTTAACATGACAGTTAATGAAGCATCAGAGTTTTCATCTGGACTCTGTTCTAATCTGTTATTTATACACATATAGATTAAAGATGTATATTGTTAATATACACCTGCTTATGTATGTATGTGTGAAAGTTTTTGGGGGGTTTGTTGATACATGATTTTAAATAAAAGCTAAATCTGTATCTTAAAGTAAATCCATATTTACTGTACAACTCCCCTCCCTTTGGTTCAAACAGTGTAAAATTTTTTCCTGTGGTAGCATCTAAATGAACTTTATTTAAGATAAATATAAAGTTTTGACTGAACCATCATAGGATATATCAAGAAATATGCCTCCCTAATACAAAAAACACCCATATCCAGCTCATGAACAAACTGTTGTTTTTTAAACTTCTGTTTGCACTAATGTTTACAGACAGCTCGATTGATCCAACAGGCTGTTGTCAGCTTTGCTTTACAAAGACACCTTCACCCAAATTACAGCCCTTCATAAGCAAACGCTGCAATTTTGGGCCGAGTCGTGCAGCACAGGAACAAATGAAACAACAACTTATTCATTACCCGTCACCTCCTGTTAATAAATAAGAATCTCTTTCTCAGAGGATGGCTGTTGTCTCTGGCATCATCCGGGTGGAGGTGAGTGTGTGCTCACTAGATTAAACATCTTGTCTGGCCCCAGCAGCGTGTTAATGAATAGCAATAGAGATTCACAGTGTTTTAATGAAGAACACACAGCTTTTACAGGGTGCAATTTATTGAGCCAATTCCCCTTGTCCATCAGCGTGAGGGGAAGGGTGGCGTCCCCCATCCACTCTGCCCTTGTTACCTTGTCAGGAGTGTGTGCTGGAAATTGGGAGAGTGTGTGATGTAAGGGCAAGACCCCCCGACTCAATTTACACTGTGACATCTCTGATCTTACTCCCCGGATCAGTAAGCAACTCTGGCAATGAGATGCATAGAAATTAATTACTCTATTTGTGACCCCAACACACAAACAACGTTCTGCACCGGCCTTTCAGTTTAGCATACATACACTTATAATAAGAGGGCAGGATGTTATACACACATGCAGGATCTGAACACAAGACACATGGATTCCAGCATCTGTGCTGCTAAAAGTTTGTACAGTTTTTTTCTGTTGCTGTTGAAGTTATGAGTTCTGATCAAAATGAACATGATTCATATATATATATCATAACTATCTATAATTTATTTATGTATACTGATTTTTATCAATTTTATCAATAAATGCTGGGTGTGTATTGAATCAGTGTGTCCGTGCCTGAAGCTTTGACTCTGTATGCAGCCCTGAAACTGATTCTCCAAACTGTGACCTTGACTTTTGCAGTTGTAAATAATATTTTTATTGTTGGTTTTAAACCTGTTTAGAAGCCAGGAGCAGGTTCTGATCATGTAGGTGTAGTTTGTGTCTGTGTAGTTCTCTGTAGGTTTAGATGTAGTTTGTGTTTTTAGCATGTAGCAGGTTAGCAGTATTATTATTCAGTTGAATGTTAAAGGAACAGCACATCAGCTGGTGTACGATTGCAGGGCCTGTCCGGCTTCAGTCTGCCAGGCAACCCAAGCAACCGGCGTCATTTATTCATCAGCTGGACAGCAGGTCAGTTTCATGTTCATGTTACACACAGTTTTGCAATGCTGAGGTAAACATTATCTGTGTTCATCAGTGAAGTCTACTAATCTGAATACTGTCACTCAAAAACCTTAAAACATCTTCAGTGGTTCCAAACAAGATCAGGTCTTAAAAATCAGTCTGTCATAATGAGTGACTGTAATAGATATTTATTATTATATATGTTATTTATGTATTTCCCTGACAGTTTTGTTGGTTTTAAAAATGTATATTTTATTTATAATATTTATGTGAATTTAGTAAATTTCTTTACTCATAATGTGCATTGTGTTTTTTATAAGACAAATATCCTTAAATATAGTTTTTGTTAAAGTAATTAGACATTTTAGCCACAAAATGTATGATTATCTTAAATTGGTATTTTGCTCATGCAAATAATTTTTTTTCAATGATTAAAAAATATTAGGCACTTATTGGTAGTTAAGAGTAAATTAAAGTTTATCTGAGGATTTACACCAGGTTACTCTGGACATCTGTGTAAACTTCAGAGGAACTTCATACAACCACTAAAATCACTCTGACATTAGGAAAATTAATTGCAAAACTGGATTAAAAAATGACATTTCCCTAGCATTAATCATCATGTGTTAGTGCCGTTTACAGTAAGCAGGACATCTGTTAAAGAAAGCTTTGTGTTCTCCCTTCAGCTTTCTTTAGCATACATAAATGTTTATAGAATATTTATGGAATGTGTCACCTCTGGTGATTTTATTGAAAAGATTCCAGCAGGTGTTTATTCAGACCAAAGGTTTTATTACAGTTTCTGTTTTTTTTAAAGTTGCACATACAGGTTTTATATTCTTTTGATACATTACCTGGATGTTTCTATCCAAACCAAATTCCCTAACATTTTTTGAATCATAAATGTTATGATGAATATGCTGAGTGTTGTTTTGCTATGAGGGTTACAATGTATTAGTGATATTTATTACATATATGCATCTATGTTTTCTTTCAATGAACACAAAAATAAGTCCTGTAGAGTCTGCTGTATATTTCAGCTAGAGTCCCTGACTCCAGGTGATGTTCCATGTTCTAACATGAAGCAATTAACCCGCCCCCCGCCCCCCCTCTACTGGTGAGGGACATGAGGTTAATTGGCAGCTTAGACAATTGCTGGAATCTCAGGTTGGTTTAAAGGGGAAGATTCTGCTTCATATGTATCCGTGAGGAAGACGTACATCACACACGTCCCTGTGGAGGTTTGCTCCTAATAATTCCATTTTAAACATGTGGCATGAGGACACAAATGACCACAGACCTGCAATCATGGACATGATATTTTGAGCTTTCAGTAACGTTTGTTTCTGAATGGAGGTGGGTGAAAACATACAGCATTTCTTTAAAACATGGCGAGTAATTGTGAAGGGCCAGTAACTGAAAAATTACATCATTTTTTTTCCTGGGTTACAAAAAAACAAAAAATAGTTATTTCATATGCACAAAATGTTCATATTATATTTTAATAAATGACTATTAAACTTCCTTCAGTTTCCTTCAGTTTATCTTTACAATAACATGCATTGAGGAATGTCTTCCAAAAGTATTTTTGGAAGTCGTGCTTTATTATTAAATATATTAGATTTTGTTTTTCGTGAAATCAGTACTGATCATAAATGCATTTAACATGTAATTTTCATATGACTTTAAGTTTCCTTTCAGATTAAAAGTCATTTCACAGGGCATGATGCAGCTGTTAGTGGTGACAGTGCATCTCTAAAAACCTCTGTCTCATCACTCATCTGCAGTGCTAGCTGTCACGGCTAATCTCTGCACAGCGGAAACCTGTGATCACTAAACCAGTATTTAACACTAATTGGTGCTGAGTCAGAGCTCAGCTGCTGCTGTGACAACAAGTCAATATTTTAACTGTTCAAAGAGGTCAAAACCCAAATAACATGACAGGCACACAAATGACTCAGTAAAGCATAATGTTAAATACATCATGTTTACAGTTTACTAGTTGAAACAGTGACCAGGTTAACCCCTTTTTATTCTTGAAAAATTCAAATATTAACTCTTAAAATATCTAGAAATTAACTAAGATTTTTGGGCAGGAAGCCATGGTAGCTATGGTACAGTTCTATAAGGAGGGCATGTAAAACTATAAACTAAAAACACTATAATTTAATGGTGAATCTCACAAAACTTGTCAGCAGGTTTGATTGTTATTAAATTAATGAACTTAACAAATTATAAAGCCTATTTTTAAAACCAGTAGTACTTGTTCGTATTATTTATTTAGCATTTTACGATGAGAATGAAAATTATAGGTATTTGGAAAGGAGGGAGCGGAACTGCATTTAACTGCAACAAAATGTTTATATTCCTTGGGGATTCTTTTTTTTTTGTATTTGTCTCTAAAATATCACATTCACCAGAGTTTCACATTTTTTGGAAGATATATGTATATATATATAAAGATTAACATTTAATTCCAATCTTACATCATATAAACCCTTATAAAATGAGTGAGGGTGGGGGGATTCACTGCTGTTGGATGGGGGTTTGAATCACATTTGGATCATATGGAGATTTTCCAGTTAACCACGTCAGATTTCCAAATCCCCTGACCGTCTGTGCAGAGAGGAGGAATCCGTCCTGTGTCCCCCTCATTCAGGTACAGCCGCTGGAAACACAGGGCATCTCTGAGGGGGCTGAGCACAGATTGGCCCGCGGCTCTCTCTCCCCCTCTCTCTCTCTCTCTGTTTCTCTCTCCCTCTCTCTCTCTCTCTCTCTCTCTCTCTCTCTCCACACCCCATTTGCACACTATCCTGCTGAGCCTCATCAGACTGAGGTCTGAGTACTAAATGGGGGGAGACACTGAGTGGTCTCTGCTCTGGGGAGGGCAGGTTTGTGATCCATGCCTTGCTTGAATTAGCATTTGTCTCATTGGTGTTTCTGAATTGTGGCACTTTCAGTCTTGTTAGCAACACAGTTGGTAACATTTTACATGACATTAGCTGTGCTATACAAATGACATGTTATTATAGTTAATGAAATTAGCCATGATAACAACAGTGGGTAATTATAATCTGCTCCACAAAATAGTTCTGTAATAAATGCAAACTGTGAAGTTAAATTAAACCGTAATGAATTAATAAATAAAGAATTAAATGTAACATTCTTACAAAATAGTAACACAGTGATGACAAAAGATGACAGTTTTGATTAAATTATCTTAAATTTCCACAAATGATTTGCAAATGATCATACATTCAAGCTGCATGTTGATCACTGACGTTCAGGCTGAACATCTGATATAAACTTAAACTGTGTGATACTGCTGTTCAGAGTCTGTGTGTAAACTGTGCATTTCTCTTGCTTCTGTGTCCATTGAGAATCCCCCCCCCATCTCCTCCCACTCACTGGGCCTTCACTGGCCTGTATCACCAATAAACCCTCTGCCTGCAGTCTCAGAGTAATTAAGTGACTGATACACACAAGCAGCCTTTACAAAGACTGAGTAAATTGGCCATTCATTACCAGAGCGACATGGAAGGAGAATTCCAAATAGACAATAGAGCTGCTAGTAATTCAATCTAAGCTTACTTACTTACAGAAAACACTGAGATAATGAACTGCTAGATAACACGCCGGCGATCCAACCGAGACGAGAAGAGGCAAGGAACTTTCTGCCATGCACTAGCATGGAACGTTCTGTTAATATTGTCGCTCCCGCTATGAAAATGTCCCTCTGAACATCTCCATGACACAATTGTAGTTTGTCGCCACACAGCCTCAGGGGACAATATTAAAGGTGTAGTTTGTGCTGAGTGAGATGAAGAGAGCGAGTCAAGCTAGCTGGAAAAGAGATATTGTGAGAGAATATGTAATTTATAGACGTCTGAGGAATAGAATTTATCATACAATCCGCTCTACGCTGCTCAATTGATATGTAGTTGATTTCAAACACCAGCCCTCAGGCTCCCACTGGGGACCCTTTCAGATTTTACGCTTGGATATATTGCTTTAACTCTCCATTTACCAAAACAACGGCCTCTGACAGCACAAACAACACATTCTGGGGTACACAGGGCGGGGATGGGGTGGGAACCTCCCTGGAGTCCAGTGAGAATACATTAAAACCAGCCATGGAACGCAAGAAATATGCTTTTAAGACAGTTTAATTTGCGGTCCCTTGACATGGGCATGTAGACATTAGTGTGAATTTAATTAAGGTGGAAGCAATTTCATGTAATAATAGACCTGATTAGGCAAATACAGCCCACTTTAATGACTAAACAGAATTTATAATTAGCCCATCATGGACATATGAGCCTATGTCATGTGTCATAAATTATCTGTCTAGGTAGAAGGGCCATGTGTTCTTAGAATAAATGGTTTCAGTGGGGTTTGCTGAGGCAAACATTACTTTGACTCTATATTTGGGTTTTTAAAACCCTTTTTAATGTCTAAACATGAATTTTGCTTTTTTTTGAGTGTTTGGACTTGCAAATAAGACTAGTACACCATAAATACTTATGATATATAAATACAATAGCAACTGGATAGCAATGCTTCTGTACTTAGCCAGAACACTTTAGCAACTGCGCAGTCACACCCTAGTTTCAGCAATGTAGCTTTGTGAGCTTCATTTCACTCACCAGTTCGCATGGCACCACTCGACGTAGTCGTTTAAATAAATACATGTGTTCTTTTATACTGTAGAAAATAAATATAAATACTTAAAATGGAACATACTGTATTTAACACATTGTTTACTTGTTATTCCTTTATTTTGAAATACTCACATATAAAACCATTCACCATGACTCTAAATTGACACTGAATTAGAAACTTTTAGATTCAACTCCCCAGCACAGCCCTCCTCCCTTTCTGGCTTTGTGTTTTCTTTTAGATTGACATTTCATTATTGTGAGAAGGCATTCAGAGTGGAAGTTGAATGTGTCAAGCTTTAATACAAATAAATATATAATGTATTTTTTTATACAAGGTGAAGTGACCCCAGCAGTTGCTATTGATTCCTGTTGACTACTGTGTGTCAGCTGGGCCCATGACACCGCGGATCAGAGGTCACTGCTGGAAATCAGATGGCCCAGAAATCTCTCCAAGCGCTTTTGCTTAGAAGGCCGATGTGATTCTCACCTAGATTGATTGGTTTGTAGACGCAAACCAAACCCCCACCCGCCCACAACAATGCATTTGAGGAGCTGTAATGTGAGAGCTGCCAATATTTGTGACTCAATCTGAAGTGATTTTTCGAGATTTTGGGCAGTTGAATCCAGGGAGACACGATCTATAAGCAATCTGACTGAGTTATGATTATTGTAGACATTTCAATCAGTCAAATACATTATTATAATCTAATTGCCATTAATGCATGATGCCTGTTTAAGGTGAGTATTAAGCAAATGTGACTGAAATCTTCTATTTAAAAACATTCTTGTTGGATTGTGTCATTCCTGACACATTCTGTCAGACAAACAATGCCCTCAAGTAACAATAAACTACACTGTCTATATCATAATATGCATAATAATAAACTCAACAGAGGTGTTTTGAGGTTAAATAGATTCAGCCTATAGTGTGGTATATAAGGTTATGGCCTCTAATGGTTAGCTTTCAGTAGCCAACACATTAACATTTACATAAACAGGAGATTTTTTTAATTTTTAAATATTGGTCTGGGTGGAAATTTGACTGAATATATTTAACAATAGTAGTTTTAAATGATTAGTTTACATCAGTGTTTCAAGTGTTTTTGTTTTTCATTAAAATGACTTATGTTCATGTTTACATTTTCACATGATTTTTAAGTAATTTGTGATGATTTGTGATAAAATTTTACCTACAATCCATTTGAATAAGAATGCTCTGATGGTTGGGGGTAATACATATAAACATATAAAATGACATATATAAAATGAACGGAAGTGAATTGCAGTGCAATGTGTTCACATAAATGCCATGTGTAGAAGCTTTTGTTACATTTAGATCCCTGAGGTCATTTGTAAATCTTTGGAAAATCCCCAACAAGTTTGATTTAATCTCAGGTAGCCACTGGCTTTTATTTACTGTCTATTACTGGTCAAATGACATCTATATTAGTTATTCATAACCAGTGTAGCTCAGCTTCTTTGTTGGGGCGACATTTTTACACTGTCTGCATAAAACTACTCGCCAACTTGCCGTTCAGAGAACTGTAAAAATCAATAGAGGCAGCCGCAAGCACATCAGAACCTCCAATTTCAGATGGGCTGCATGAGAATCGTGTTGCTTTGTTAAATGACTGAAAACACATTGTTTCTCTGGTGTGTTTCTCTGGAAACAAACTACCAGGAGTTTGTTTCCAATGTAAAATGAGTAATCAAACATAGTAACTTACCAAATTCTCCTTCAGCGAGGATTTTAATATTCAAATTACTGCTTATTTTCTAACAGAGAAGCAATTCTATTGCACAGTGTAATCATATCTGTCCCCATAATAAGGAATGTGAGTTTTGGTTGTTGACTCTTGATGATACAATGGAATATAAAATATTTTCATTTATTGACTCATAACACAGAGCAGAGAAAATCAAATCTATAAATGATCATTTTGGGCACATTTCTGCAAATAAAGCACATGACTGCTGATATGATTACTTCTAAATGCAAATGCTGCGGAGCAACTGAACTTCTCAGGTATTCAGGCTTTATTAAATTAGAGGAGAAAGGCATTGATTCTATCTTCTCTTTATTGTGCTGCTATGATTATAGTCTCTGTTTGATTTTCACTGGAGACCACAGCAACTTCAAGTCCATTGATGAATTTAAATATCAGCAACTGGCCTCTTTCAGAAAGTGAGCGAATGAAAGCATCCTTCAGCAGATGCAGTCGTGTTTTTCTGCTGATGTCTGCTGCTTCTCCAGTGATGGATACAGTGTCAGAAGTTACTCCATTAAACGCCGCTTCACACTGCATAGATTCCTATTTAAGAGTCTCAAGACCCGTAATTATTTATTGATGCCTGTTTCAATCTACATTCCACCTAAAAAATGTGGCCCAGGTGCCTGAGGAACCTGCAGGAGCATCTTGCAGCGGTTCAGCTAATGGACTCAGTGGGATGTGAATAGGTGATCGACCAGAAGCACAAAAATAGGTTGCAGAATTCAAGATGTTGCAAATGTTACTTGAGAGTTTGTCCCCAAAGAAAATAAGAAATAGGCAAAAAAACTTTAGAAGGTTAGAAGGTGGGAAAAACTGATATTATATATTATATAAAACGTGATATTAAAAAAATTAATTGTTGAAAGCACAATTCTCAGCACTTTACGTTTGCTGTATTTGTTTGTAAAAACGTGTTTCTGTACAGTAGCTCAGCCAGCAGAGCATTATATAACAGCAGAAAGGCCATGGGTTCAGTTTTAACCCACATTAGTTCATGTTTTTGTTTGTTCAATCACTTCAAGGTAAAGAAACTAAATAAATGCTGAACACTTAACTTCTGATCTTTGTCAGTCTATAGCAGCTCTGTCAGTTTGCTCTCTCCTTTTGTCTTTAAGTTCATTCTTTGTTGCTAGACTGGAATCGAGGTTTCAGTCAGATAGTGCTCAGCGCATTAACAGATACAACAGGCCCTCAGGTGAGGCAGAGATGAATGGACCAGACCTGCTCACATTAACTCAACCCAATCCTTTGAATCCCAAATTGAGGAGAAAATGGGTTTTGAATAAATAGAAAATGTGTTTGGAATGAGAGGGAAATAGAATAGAGTGGAAGATGAATAAGTAATGTGTCTGGAGTGAGAATGAGTGAATGAGGTGAAGCCACTGGTAGCTTTAATAAGAACAGCACAAGCTATTCTGAGAACTAAATGAAGATTTTGGAAGTGTGGGTAGTGCTTGCCTAGCCATGCAAAACTCACCACCACAACACCAGTTGTTCTGGTAGGTGATTGCTTTTGTGTTTTGTGTGGGACATGCTGTGTGCTTGCTAATGTGTTTGTAGTGGCTGATAGCAGCACATGCTGTGATTTTTTTGGTTTTTGGTGATTTCTGGGGCGTTGCATGTGGTGTCTAGGGTGGTCTCAGATGTTTATTGGGCTTTACATTGTTGCTTGATGGTTAGTTGCTGAAATAAAATATTATTGTGTTTCTTCTTCAATATGAGATTTTCCCCCCTATGTCTTCCAGGCAAAAATTAAAAATTGTATTAGCAGACCTTAACTAACCACACAATCTACATCATCTTTTTTTGTTGTCAAAGTTTTTCTCCATTTTCTTTCCCGCCACAAAACAGATATTGATTTATGCTGATGTGACGCCACTGTGGCCCGACCAGAAGTTTCGCACCTTTGAGCGATAGTTTACCAGCTGAGCTTTTTCCTTCTCCACTGGTTAAGATGCATCTCAAAGCCCTGCCACACTCTTTATTTTTCTCTTTCTCTTTCCCCTCCTGTTCTTGTACACAGGCCAAGTAATGCTGGTCACTCCGTCAAACATTTAGTGCAGGTGGTTGATTGTTCCCTGGTAGATACAGCGGCTGTGTAACTCGCAGCTCTTTCTGTCATGTTAACTGCAGTGGATCAATGGCTGGAGGTCAGGGCCTCTGATGTAGGGCGAGCTTAAGAGCCAAAGAGGCAGAGAGCGAGAAAAGTGTCCGAGATCCATTTTTTCATCTCATAACACACGGGTCAGTTATTTTTCTCTGCTTAGCACTCACTGCTCTAAGTGGATATTGATCAGGTGCCTTAATGCAAACCTGTCAAATTAATTTTGTTGGAGGAAAGCTATGACTGCTCTAAAATTGCCTCAGCAATCGCTGTTAGCCGCTAGCCTATGAATTTTAATCATGATCTGAATGGGAAACTGGCACTGAAATCTCTCTCTTTCTCTACTGAATCAATTTGGTCAGAAAGTAAAAAAGATAAAATGCTTAATGCTACATTTTAACAGTCTGAGCTCTGATCCGTAACCATAGTGATCATTTGTTGTCTTGTAGTAGTAATTATGAACTTTGATTTGGCTCCAGATTGTTAATGATTTAATACAGACAACCTTAAAGATCTCAGAACTTCAAACCGTTTATCACTCATATTTTTTGCTGGTATAAAACTAACAATTATATGTTACTCCAAACCAGGAAGTTTAGATGATAAAATGATGCATTTTTGTATACAAAGTATTTTTGGGGTCATACTTTTTTATAACCTGCACTATAATTGCCATGATATTAAAGGTCATGTTATTTAATAGTTTCACCGTGACACTGTCAATTACCATATGAACGCCTTTAATGTATTTTTGAATAATAAAGAATGAGTGCTGGTGGTACATCATCAGTCCTCATACTTGTCAGTGTTCTGGCATGTGTGGAACTAGACAGGTAGATACATTAAAACAGCCTATTACCAATATCATCTCACTGAATCACACACACACACACACACACACACACACACACACACACACACACACACACACACACACATGAAGGCGATAAACCCCCTGTGGTCTCACAGACTCAATGTGCTGAGAAACAAACTTCTGTACACAAACTGCGAGCTCTGCTCACCCACATTACAAATATAAAGGAACGCATGAATACACACACACACATCCTCACACAAACGCTTAACCCTCCAAACACAGGAGGAGGACACAAACAACAAGTCTAAACAATAGAAATATTGTACGTTCTCTGTAACTCTCGTTTAGCTTTTATAGTTCATTCACAATGTACAAGATGTGTCACTTTATTAACACTATTTTGGCAAAGCAACTACAAATTTCTGGTTTAAATTTTTAATTAGCAAAACATTTTTATACTCATATATTCATATTTTCTGTTGTCGTTGTGAACAACATTAATACACACACATGCTGTCATATGTGGTCTACTGGTTAAATACTCTGTATAGACTTTTAAATACTGTGTATCTAAGCCCACCCCATGCTAAAAATGTTTGAAAATGCAGAAAATGTTCAACATTTTTTAATTAACAAAAACTCACCATTCAGTCTGTTTTATAAGCGTTTTTTGGCTCTGTTTTACTGCCTGTTTAATTTTGGAAGTGTTGCTTCATTTGGTTAGTAACTGAATTGGCAGGCCCAATGAAAAGCTGCTATAAGTAACTTTATGAGCTGATGTGTGCGGCATACAGTGTAACTGAGACTGAAAGTGAAGCATTGTGGGTATTATGATTTTATTGAGTGGAGCAGTCGCCCTCTTTCAGAATGAGAAGCTATTTTCTTGTGGTTAGGAAGTTTTATGTTGCAGGGCTGTGGGAGATAGAAACGCATCCCATCGACCCTTTTGCTTTTCATTTTTTTATGATAAGATCCAGACGTTATTGACACTTGCTTTCATGTCTGGAATATCTATCGCAAGTGTATTAAAAGCTCTTACATATCATAGATTTGAGTTACTGTTGCTCAATTCAACATTTTATTTGATTTCACAAATGTATTTATTAGCGATTAGGGGTTTTGCTAAAGCTACTAGGGGATTCGAAGAATTGTTACAAACATAAATGTTACATTTTACACAATCTGTTATTGATAATGACACCTAAAATTGTAAAATTTGTTGAGTTTTACTACTTTTCTAAGCAATAAAAAGACAAAAAATGTGCGGCAAGAACTTCATAAGATACAAGAAAAAAAGGAAAAAAAAGAGTGTTACTAACTGTACATTATAATTGGCTTTGGGAATTATAGCCAATATAGGAATTATACCACAAACTAAAGCAAGACAATAACCACACAGACACTCTGACACACATTCACAGATCCTGGCAACCATTTTTACTACAGAAAGAAGCAGCCATGTTTCTGAAGCAAGAATCCAGTTGAGGGAATAAACGCTGCAGTTTTTAATGAAGTCACATAGAATTATAGGATTGTGTGAGTTATGTCCCTGTAAATGTTTCTGCAGAAGAACTTGATGTGTCAGCTTCATAAATATCACATGAATCTAAACCTCTTTTTTAACAATTTTACAGCCTTTTTCTTTCATTTCATGTGGTCTATAGGGCCAAACTTCAGGATTGTTTCTGTTCAACAAACCGTGAATTCAGTTGTAACCAATTTTTGTGCTAGTTGTTTTCTCATTTCTTTCTTTTTTACTACCAGTGGAAATAATCAACAGTATTCCAGAGTGACACGCTTGTGCTGCGGCAGGAAAGCACTAACACGGCTTGAGGAAAGCTGCTTATATTTGTTGGGTGCATGAGCTCAGTCAATTCTACAGCCTCAAAAGTGATTCTTGATTTAAGCTTTCCAAATTGAGTGCTCATTTTCACAAAACACTGAGAATTTGCATACGAGCAGCCTGTCTCTGTTTCTGTACCTCAGGAGAGGGAGGAGGTCCAGAGAGGCCCCCATTTCAATGTTAACATTTGCGGTGAGTAAATGGAAGTGTAGTTTTGGGGCGGCACTGAAGATTGCCTGCTTGTCAGATGAAGAATTCCATTACATTTCTGCCATTACATTTTCTCAACTATGTGACCATGAGGGAACAGTGTTTTGCAACTTTATATCCCTTCCTAACCCAGCAGTGAATACAAAAGCTGTGAGAAGATGAGTCTTATATGGAATAAAAAAATTAATTTTGCAAGACTGCACTGCAATGCTGTGAAATACATCGGTAGGGTGAGTGTTGACAGTGTCAATGAAAGAGCGGGAAATCATTAATGTAAGTTGGGCTCTGCTTATATTGTTTTCCTGTTTGAATCTATTTGTACAATTATCTTCAGTCATACAGTCTGTTAGGCTGTGTTGATGTGTTGCTAGCATAAGTAATATGTTATCATTACGTTTTCACTAGGGAAAGACGGGCAGGATTTTATTGGTTGATACCATCACTCACCAACACTCTGACCAATTATATTCTGTACAGATGTTATCTTTATCTGTACAGATTTGTGAAGGGAAGTGAAATGTATATTTCAAAATGTACTTTTGAAATACTTGGGTTTTTAAGGTTTTTTTCTGACAACACCTCTGAGCAAAAACACCTCTGAGAGAGTTTAATTCTGTTTAATTCTAATGTACAGCATCCAGTAACAAAACAATTTATTTAAGGAAGATTTAAGTAAGATGTGCGTTAGTGATATAGTGATATCTGCATTTTGTCTTTTGTTTTGAGCAACGCCGCTGCACTGGCAGTTAATCTGTGTGTTCATTCAGCTTGATTCAATTAAGCTGCAGATTCTGAGGTACTGAAGGAGTCAATCTGTTTCAAAGTGTATAAACAGTGTGCTGGAGAAACAGGCAGCACAGATGGATGGAGTTTGTGAGAGACAGATGCTGAATGTCAAAGGCAGGATACTGACACTCAGAGAAATGATGCGGCTGTTGCTCACACACATATCGTGTCAGTGAAGTGACTCCACTTTCCATTCCTGTTGTAGTTATTGTTCTGGAAAGCATTTGTAAAGCACTGGCCTGTAAAGGAAGCAGAAGAGAGATATTTGATATTCACCATCTGCAGTGTTTGAGTCTAACTTTTTATTGACTGAGGAAAAAATCATCCTTTGTATTTTGGTGTTTTTTTCTTTTTAAAAGTACATGTCTGTGTTTTTTGCATAATAACATCATGAATAATTAATTATTGTTTTAAAATTCGAATGTTATTTTAATGGTAACACTTTATAAAGTGTTATAAGGGTCAGTAACCTAATAATATTAGCGCTATGAGAGCAAGTGTTTAACAGTAATTTAGGTAAAGTGTGTGTAATGATAGAAATAAACTGTTTTTACACAAAGTTACTTAGTGTGCATTATCTTATCCAGTAGGAAATTCTATATTCAATAGTAATGTTTTTTGTTCTGAAACACTTAAAAGGTTGTGCATGTGCGCATATAATGAGAGCACTTATTCCACAGATTAGAAATGACATTAGTGTAAATAAAAGATGATATAAATAATTGTTGGTCCTTTTAGCTCAGTTATTACCAATAGTGTCTGGCGCAGATTTTATCTCCATATTGTGCCTATATGAAAACTAAATTAAGGTGCTTTCAATGTTAAAAGTTGCTTTATAATTATTGATGATAATAAATAAGTTTTATTAAATTATCTGTGCATCATGAAAAACACGTTTCTGACTCCCACTTGTCAATCCAGAAGCTTGTATGAAACTGACATCCATCCATATGTTTAGTGTGGCATCATGCTCTATTGAGTCTGATGAGCTCACACTATTGTCTTCATCCATCATGATGATCCATGACGCTGGAGAGGAACAGTAGCTCTCTCTGGGTTGTCAGGAAGTCAGACTGCAGACCCAACTTTACTCAAGGTCTGTTTACTGTCTCACAGCGGCCCGAACTCTCCCAGCTGACACAATGACTGAATTATTTCTTCATGACTGCTGTGTTGAATGACTTTAATTGAATCACAGGAAACTGACTGAGTCGCCTAAACTTTTTTTGCACTTCATCCAAATCTTATTCTGTGTTTCTTTACTAATTAATGTTTGGGGTTTGTCTTTTCTTGACTTCAGATGACTTGATGTGTGTCTGACTGTCTGGTTTAATATGTGACTTCTGTCAGGTTACCAGATACTTTTCTGCTTCAGGTTTGTCAGGTTAGTCCCTTTTGATCTATGAGAGTAAATTTTACCTGATGTTTTTTGGTCAGGGGTTTGTGTACTTTACTCATCTTTACTCGTCTGTTTTAAACACATTTCTAAACCATATGGAAGGGCTACATCAGGCCAGTAAACACAGCTGCATGCTACTCTATGAAAACTGTCATATATTACAAAGACTTCTCAGACAAAGTGACCGCTTTCTAAAACGCAGGACCTGGAATGGCTTTTCTGTGTTCTGTTTATTTTCCAAATGAAGCGGAGAGGCTTGCGGTGGGACGGACAGCAGAACCACCTTCTGCTGTATATTTTACCCCATGTTGCTGTTTTCTGCTTCCTGCCAACATATGATTAGAGAAATCTCCATGCATAGCGAGACATCTCCATTTCCTCATCTAACAGGGGAGAGCGTCTATAAGCTGACAATCTAAATTATGGATAAAAACACAGTGTGATGCTTTTGGGAGATATTGTGTGGGCCCAGTGTAATAACACTTGCTATGACCCCTATCATTTTGTCTCGCCATATCATGCGATGGGCTTCCTGGGTGTCTGTCACCCTCCATTTCCATCAATGGGCTTTTGCCATTCAGAGGAATATGACACAGCTGTAAAGCAATCTGGCCTGAATTAATTTGAAGACGCCATCCAATGAATCAGATTCAGATACAGGGGCATGTTTTCACATGCCTCATTCTGGGACGTCTCTGGCTTGTCAAAGTAAAACACCCTCTTTTAATGGATTGAATATGTAGGTATGGGAACCTCAACTTTACATATGCAAAAACAGGAGCCATTCAGATACATAGCCAGACACAAAGCAGACGGCACAATCAAAAATGCCGTTAGGCTTGTGAGCTGAGGCACCTTTGACCAGAAACTTTCATTTTTAGAAGCAGACATGGTCGTGGGCTTTTATCTAAATATTTCATATATTGCTGAAATGGACTTATTTTAAAGCAGTGCTTAAGTCTTGTTAAATCTGGTTTAGTCCTGTTGTTTTTGTATTGTTGTGTACTTTTCATTAATAAAGGCCTTTCATATTAACACAATATTAAAATATTTCTTCTAACACCTTCTAACATTTGCACTTTTTACCAAATATTTTTTAACTCTTTTTTAAGTACACCAACAGTCTATTTAATTTAATAGTCTGTTGAATTAATAAAAATTAAGAAAGCCTAATTAAATGGATGGATGATAATTCATTAATTTCAAAGATTTACATATATCCAGTTACAGTGGTGTAAAGTAACGAATTACAAATACTCTCGTTACTGTAATTTAGTAGTTATTCTCAGAAATTGTACTTTATTAAGTCATTTTTAAACAGTATACTTTTACTTTTATTTGAGTACATTTTTAGCGCTGTATCGGCACTTTTACTCCGCTGCTTTCCCTGAACCTGCCATCGCTACTTTATATTCTTAGGTTTATTTTCCTCTCAACAATGATTGGCTAATGAGAACAATCAGTCCCGTGATTCCCATCCAATCAAATCGCTCATAAAAAACTTGCGTCATACAGACTTCAAGATACCTGGCGCCAATAATATTTAATCATGGAGGAGGGAGGAAGTTGCTATCATGTACTGTTTACCAGCAACATAAACACAGCATATCTTGTGTTAGCATGTTTTATTGGAAATTTTAATATTTAGAGAAAGGGAGATAAAAGTTTACGCTCTCATTGATGAGAATGATACAGACACCGACGTCGCGTTTGCGATGCGCAGTGGTTACAAATGTGAGTTACTCAATTTTTAAGTGTATTTTTACTGCTGCAAGCCTGCGTTCATGTCCAGAGACTTCTCATTGCATGTTATTCATTTTTCTGTGTAATTTTCTCATTTGTACTGGATTTTCAGAGCTATCAGTAAAAAATAAAACTGTTTGTTTGTTGAAATGTATATTGTGTATTTTTTTACCTGAGAAACATCCAGGTAAAAAGAGACACTGTAAGATACACGTTTAATTTGCAGGGTATAATGTGGAATATATTCACATAAATATTCACAGAATATTTTCTAATATTCACAACATAATATTCGCTACCCATGACTTGTACCCATGAGTACTTTTAAAAGGGCTACTTTTTACTCATACTTTGAGTAGTATTTAGGACAGGTACTTTTACTCTACTTGTGCTACATTTTTTGGGAAGTAACAGTACTTTTACTTAAGCATAATTTTTCAGTACTCTTTCCATCGCTGTCCAGTTATGATAAATAAATAAAACTAAAATGTTACAATCATTTCAAATTGAAATTGATAAAAAAGGCAATGAAGCTAAAATAGTTTGAACAAGCAGGTAAAATTTATTTTTGAGGTTGCTTGCATTGGATTTGGTTAAAAATGTTTTAAAGAAATTGTAACATATTAATATTATATTTATAATATTGATGTCGATTATATTTTCTTTCAGAGTCTAATTTTGTTTCAGACAAAAAATCTTTATACGTAGATATGAGGAGAGATTTGAATGCATGTTTTGGTCAGATATAAACACTGTTGTGTGAGGTTAATGCCTTCTGTCTGTCTGTCTGTCTGTGTGTCTCTATCAGATGAAAGCTTTGTCATGTTAATGCATTTCATAGCAGAGCTTCTACACTCATTTTGTCTCTGGCCATTGCAGCGCTGGCCTGTGCTCTCCACCCTTAGATTTAGCCCCTCTCCAACCCGGAGTGTCTCAAACATTTTTCCCCCGAAATCAAAGAACTACAGCAGTACTCCAGCTCTTTAAGAGTCTGCCTGCCACCAACAGACCGACACACGCAAGCCACCTCTTCTCTATATTCAAAGAATAGTGAGATTGAGCTACAGCGGAGAGGAGAAACACTCAGAGATAAAAAGGCAGAATGGAGAGGAGGCTACAATCAAATTGAGACGCAGGTCGGACAGATGGGACCCTGGTATTAATTGTACAGTGGTCTATTCACAGAGACGCTGGTTTCCTGCATCACACACAGGAGTGAAGGGCCTTCAGTGAGAGAACACATGCATGCAGTTTGAATGGCTTTTAATATTCATAAGCAAATCATGCTGCGGGTACTTTTGATTCCTGAGGAGTCGCAGTCATGTCAGATTTTATTCTGCATTTTATTCCATATTTGTTTGACATGTTAAGATGAAAGGTGGATCCAGTGAGATTTTAAGTGAATTTTTAAAAAATTCTTATTTTGATTATTCTTTTGTTTAAATGTTATGTCATTCTGATTTTTCACACTTTCACACTGTGTAGTTTTAGTTATTTTTAGTGTGTATAAAAGTGTTTAATTTGTGTATATTTTGTATATTTTGTATAATTATTTTATATAAAGATGAACTATATATATATATATATATATATAGTTCATCTTTATATAAAATAATTTGGGCTGATTTCTGTCAAGTTTTGTGATTCTTTTGATGTGATTTCTCCTGGCTCACCAGGTACAGCCCCGTTTTTTCAACCAATGACACATTAGGGAATTTGCGAAACCTGTTTGAAAACAAATTTTTGTTTTTTACATTTTTGCTACCTAAGCTTCTAAAACAGCACTCTAAAATAAAACCAATTTACTTATACTATGATACAATTGTTCTGTAATATGTTCACAAAATGTTATAATTAATATGTAAACATTGTATTAATGTTGCATCATGACAAAACTGAAAAATTGATTATAATCAATGAAATTATTATTGATGATTTAATGATTCTATTGATGAATTATAATTACAATTAATACAAGTTTTTAACTGTATGAATATGAAACCTTTTTAAGTGTATCTTATAATATCCATTATAATCGTAAAATAATGAAGCCTCTTTTGGTATTTCATACTTTATGTAAAGATTAATATTTAAATGGAGGCTTTTAATGTTTTTGTAGATAATGTTTTAATAAGCTTTTACTGTGGTCATTATCAGTTACAGTTTAACACTTGAAATAGATAAAAGCAGGAGTTACAGTCACAAGGAAGCCGTGTTTCAATCTTAACCCTCAATTAGAGAAGTGCACCAACTTACCTAATGAGGCACGCAGTTCGGCAGATGCCTCCAGCTTTATTCGCAGTGGGTAATCGTCTTACCAAAATATATATCAAATTAATTTTTTGATCTGTGTTGGCGTCATGACAGAACATCCCCTCTTAAACTTTTAAACCAAAGCAAGCACATATTAACCCCCCCCCACATACACACTTCTCATTACTGTACCGGAATTTAAGTTGAGCAAAAACAAATAAACAAGTTATTTGCATGAGAAATATTACAGCTTCACAACTATCATTAGTGAATTTTATATAATAACACAATCTTCCTTATAAAGAAAGAAGGACAGAGTTTCAAGCACTAACATAAGACGATTAAAGTTTTATTTGACTCACTCTCCTATTAAACATACTGCACATGCTGCTGAAGAGAAGCTTTTGAAGATTGTGGCAGTTTTACTTCAGATGTTGTTTCTGTTATTCTTTAGTCTTTTTAAATTCATTTATTTATTTCAAAGGGAAACTTTGCGTTTGCATTCACAGTGTTGCTCTTAGATCAGGTCTTGAGCACATCTCACACTGCATCTCACTGAATCTTACGCTGCATCTCACACTGCATCTTTCTGCATGTTACACTGCATTTCACTGCATGTTACACTGCTTCTCACGCTGCATCTCACTGCATGTTGCGCTGCATCTCACTGCATGTTGCGCTGCATCTAACTGCATGTTACGCTGCATCTCACTGCATGTTACGCTGCATCTCATGCTGCATCTCACTGCATATCACGCTGCATCTCACGCTACATCTCTGCTGAATCTCACGCTACATCTCTGCTGAATCTCACACTGGATTTTTGTTTTAGATAAATGTATAGTTGATGTTTGTGTGTAAAGAGATTTAGGAGAAACAAAAGCAAAATTTTAAAGTTTAAGAAGATAAACAGATATTATTTCCCATCGGCCTGCTGTCACTGAAAGTGATTCTCTTCAGACTCTTTCTGCGGCTCATGAAAATCTTTCTTTGGCCTGTGATCTGATTTCCAATCATGAAATTACACAGAGTATCTTAAAGAGGTTAAAGATTATTTGATGCTGGTAGAAGCATTAGCCTCTTAGAAATCTCCACTCAGACTTTGTGCCATTTCATTTTTCATAATTAAAAGAATGTTTTATTCATTCATTGATAAGCAGAAAAGCTCCCCGGCTTCTAGCTGTAAGAACAGAGCCCTGCAGATAAATTGTTCTTGGAAACTAGATAAAATGGCCATTAGAGAACAGACCCTTAACATATAATCTGTCTTTAACTGCTGTTTTTAATTTCTACAAGTGACACTATAGTTTTTATATGCATACATATAACTGTTTACACATATGGCAGCATATTACACACTTACTACACACTTTTTACTGTAACACACATTATTCACTTACACAAACTGTGCGCTGGAAATCTGTAGAATATCTAAAACAAACCACATAGGCAGAAAAAAATGTACATCAAAAGATTTCCTAAGAAATTAGTTTTATCATTTTAATCTTTTCTATTATAATTATTGCTTTCATTTACACATGTGCACACAGCTGTATGGGGCTGTGAAGAGAGAGAGTGTGTATTAGAGAATACAGATGGTGACAGCTGCACAGGATGTGTGTATGGGTTTGTCTTCCTCTGTAAAGTCAGTCATTTGTCTTTCTCCAGCATTATGGTGCCCAAACATATGCCTGTAAGCAAAGTCTTGTTTCCTTCTCCTGAGTTTTAGATATTGCCAAAGTTACTTAAAATTATAATTTACAAAGTTTATAATTGAGATTCTTAGTAGACGTCCAGTCAGGAATATTGAATGTGAGGTCATTATAAATTTTACTTGATTAAAAAGTTAGTTTTACGTTTTCGTTTTTAATGGTCATTTTTTTATCATTTGCAACATTTTTTCTGTTTTGAACTAAATGCCGTGAAACATTTTCAATGCATTAGAAATCAACCATCCAATCAGAACACTATCTGTGTGGCCTAGCTGACATACACAGACTTCAAGACAAGTATGTCGAGATTATTGTGTAAAATGAGATGATTGTGTCGTCTCCGCATTGCTCTGATCTGTAAAGAAACTCCATCTGTCTATCAGACAGAGGTTTACAAGCCTTCAGTCTGATGCAGTATGTGAGCAGCTCTGTGAGAGGACAGAGAGTCTGAGATCTCAGGGCAGGTCCGGCACTTAAAGTGCATCTGCTGACTCTTGGCAGCAAGCGTGATGTTCCCTCTTCCTGGAATTCTGCATCCACAAGACGTGTATTTAGGCAAACAAGTGGCATTATGTATCTCTGTTTGACACTTTAGAATTACAGCACAGGTGTTTCAGCTTAAAAGGGTTCATTCATTCACGCCAGGCCAGGTGACAGAAGGTCCACGGGGGCCGGGTGGGACAGAAGCGATGGGTAGAGCGCTCGTAGGGCGTTTGAATGGATGATCGGTGAAAACATACCCGCAGGGATAAGACCCAGTGATGGTCTTTCTGTGGCTGCTTACAGCATAATGCATGTGCTGTTGGGCCGGAGTGATAATGTGCTTTCTGCACTCTTTACTCTCCCTTTATCTGGAGGAATGAATCAAATAAAAGAAGAGAAACAAGATTTTCGACCCATTGCTTTTGATGAAGTGATTTAACATGCAGAGTTCCAGGCTCAGCAATATCTCTAATGGTCTGGAAAAACAGGAACAAGACAAAAGGAAAGCTCTGGTCAGCCTTGCGCAAGGAACATTATCCAGGGGTATTTGTGGGAGGGTGGGTGTATTTGAGGGGAGGGTGGGGGTGGATGAGTGAGTGAGTTGGTGGAGGTTTAGTTGTTAAGAACTTTAAAATCTGCTCTTTTTCTCAAAGCTAGTTGGAGAATTAGGGTTTATTCGGCTTTGGGTTTTGGGCTTTTATCACATAAAAACATAAAAGAATGCAGATCTTGAAAACCTAAATGTGTGTGATATCTGATAATACCACAATATACTGCATCCATCTCATGTATTAAGACTGTCGCTGCATTGCATTACAAAGTATTATTATAAAACACATTTGTAGCTGTAGAGTTTAATATAACCTTTTAATTAACTGATTAATCAGGTCAGTCCTGGGTAACATGTTGCTCTTATTACATGTAATTACAGTTGAATTATATAGTAGTAACAATAAAATATGTAAAATTTCATTATCACTGAAGAGTTTCTGTTCAAGGAAAAACAAAATATTACATGTTAATAAAATGTTTTATTTCTCACAAAAAATACAACATTTATTTTCATAAGCCAAAAATGGCAAAGGTTTTCACTGAGAATATGAAAGTTAAACAAACAACTTTAAAAAGTTGCTCATTAATTATGTATGTGGGTCCATGATGCTGTTTTCCATCCGTTTTTTACATGTGAATGCACAACAACTCCCTCCAAAAAAACAACTTTTCTCTACAGGCAATTATCACAAGTGTGTTTGGAAAAGAACATTAGCGGTAATTATGTCAGGCAATAACTGTAATGATCAGAGTGGGACCACTAGAATGCAGAGGAGCAATTAGAAGTTAATCAACTAAAAGGTGGTGAATAATTATAATAGCGATGGAGAGGTTCCTCCCGGACGATACGCTCTGCTCTGTTCTTAAAACGCCACCACAACGTTTGCCAAGAATGCATCGCCACAGCTGATTCCACCTCAATTTTAATTTTAAAGCCGTTTATGTGCCGTTTCACTTGCAGCTGAGCTTAATGTCTCTGCTTCTCTCTCAAATGAATTGCAGGGGATATTTACAACAAAACCGTAAGCTACATCTTCCTGTCTGTCTGTTTCCAGCCCTGCAGAGAATGGTCGTACAGTAATTGCTGTGCAATTGAGATGAAACGGGTTGTTTGTTTGGAAGTGGGTCTATGTGTATGTGTGTGTGTTAGTACAGCAGAATGGAGCTGGTTTACGTCGTATATCTCCAATGAGACTGAAGCTTAGGCTGCAGAAACGAACATGTGAATCTAAACTCACGGTACTAATGGTCTGTCTGACAGAGGTAATAACTTGTTGTGTTTAATTGCACTTTGTGTATGAGGTAAAGAATTGACTAATTAAGAAGAAGCAATCAGTGCGGCAGCACCAGGAAAAACGCATTTATAATTAAAGCAGGAAATGCTTCAGTGTTCAGTGAAATTAAGCGAGAGTGTTTGTAAACAGCACAGAGCTAATAAACCCTGAAACAAACACTGAAACAAACTTTAAAAACAAACACTGAAACACACCAGAAAACGACCATAAGATGCTTGATGTCAGTGTCAAATACGGAAAAAAAACAGATGTCAGACCATAATTGCACTGAAGCGTTGGGATAACTTGGATCATCAGGAACGATGCAGCCGCTAAATACTGGACTGGAATTCTTTGAAGACAAATTTTGGGAAAAAAACACAAGAGAATTTTAGAAGAATTTTAGAAAACAACACAAATAAAAACATTCACTAGCTAACAGCAATCAGCGTCTGTGATGCATGAATGTGTTCATCGTGCAACACTATAATCCACAACCCGTTTCACCTGCCATCTTTTGTCACTGTCTGTTTTCCACCCACTGATCAATGCTAATTGTCACTGGAGCATTTATTTTTCTCTGTTATTGTACCTCCTCTTCCTTTCAGCCACTCCAATTTGTGAGGTCCTGTTAAAAGTAGTTTATGGGTCCGTTTGACTGGAGGACCTGGAGGGCAAGAGCTTAATGAACCTGTCACAGCTCCTCTGAGTGACACCACAGGCTAAGTGATACATGCGATTGCAATTGACTTCCTAATTACTGCAGCGGTGATGTCTAGAAGGACGCCAGGGCCAGAGGTTAATAGCACTGGACAGCTCTTTCTTGCTCTCTCTGGTCTCTCTGTCTCTCTCGCTCTCTCTCTCCTCCCCTGATTGCTGTCCATAGCTGCTGTGGCGTCTGTCAAGGCCGCTATTCAGACCTGATCAATCAGAAGGCAACGTCCTGTTCCAGCCGGTCTGACTGACAGTCTGCTGTATTGCTGTTTTATTTCCTTTACTAAGACATTCGCTAACTGAATAAATCCTTTTGTGTTGCTGGTAAACATTTAACATTAACTTGAACAGCTTGAAAGAATCATTTTGTCTTGTGCCGGGGAGTGAAATAGTGACACAACTAACTTTTATTGTCAGTAGGTGCTTCTAAAAAATTTAACTTCCAGTAACAAGCTAATTTATCAACCAGTACACTGTGTTGTGTCACGTACACCGTGTCACATGCAGCTTTACAGCCAATCACATTACAGCTTGTGAAGCATCAGGAAGTTCAAATGTTTGTAAATGAGTTTGTTTACATAATAAAGGTTTAAATTAAAGTTGTGCATTGAGAAAAGTGTTTTATGAATAAAACAAAACTTAAAAATAAAACTGATGATATTTATGATACATAATATTTTCTGTGTAAATGTTTAATTCAATAACTTCACATTATTGGGTTTTATATTGCTTTTGTGGCAGATAAATACGAAAAATAAGAACAAAAAAAAATTTTGTATGTGTTCAAATAATATTACTTATGCACTGGAGATAAACACTCAATACACACAAAAACAAATACTTATAATTAAAAGTTGAAGTTTATGTTGTTTAAATGTGGTAAGTGGTCCATGTCGAGCAGAAGTAAAAAAAGATAAGCTGTTAGGTTAAAACCTGCTCTGGCTTATTAAACGCAGGAACACAGCAGTCTTTCATTACCTCTTTCTTTGCTATACCTCATTTTTATGAGTTTGCTGTTGGCCTAACAGCCGCCTGATAAATCAAGTGTCATGGGGCAGTTGAGGACAATCACAGCAGACGTCAGACACTGAAGCTGCTCATTGTGTTTTAGTTAATCATAAGAACAACATAAATGAGACGTTTTTCCTAAAGGATTCCCATGTCTGTGTTGACGTGAGTGTCTGCTGTTAGAAGGACAGAAGAGAAATCAGGACAATTTTTGTACAATTTGATTTTCACACACATAAAAAGTGTTTATTTTGCTGTTTTTGTAATAAAAAATAAAGCATTATTACAGTTACATTTTCTCTTTATCTGCTGATTCAGGCTCTCCTTTAGTCTGGAAGGCTTCTGTGCACAAGAATTTATGTCCCTGGCATTTCCTGACTTTTCAGTGCAGCTTTCTTGTGTTTACCTAGAAATCAAACATAACATACACCTAAATGTTACATATTCTTATGCAAAACAGGATGAAATGAGCGGTTTATGAACTCCTACAGCATCACACTGTCCTCTGCAGTTTTTTACCTAAGACTGGATCCATGTGTAAATATTTAAGGAGACAGGAAGCTGATAGGCCTCACTTGTGACGAAGACAAATAATTAGGCAAATTTTGCCAATCCCAACGTTACAGTTTCCAGGTTGCCTGAGGCAGCAAGATATGATTAGCAAAAGCGGATTACAAACCTAAAAGAGGAGAAACCGCTGGTGTTATAACTGAACATACATGGATGCCCCAGATAATGTGTGCCAGGTGCTGTCATAAGGGATTTCATAATAAAGGAAACAAGACATTATTGTGGCACAAAACACCTAACAAGTGACGTAAAAATGCCTTGAAATAAGTGATGTAAAGTTAAAAACCAGGGCAGTATTAGATTATAAGCTACTGCAGCACATGTTCAGATATTATGTTCACCCCTAACTGTTCTCATCCTGTATTAGCAATTAACTTTACAGAAGAACCAAATGTTTCTTGTTGCTGTTGGTATATCTTGCTAATGTGCTTGTGTAGATGTACTTAATGTAAAGTATTGATCTGGTATTGCAGTTTTATCTACTGTTGTCTTGGGTTTGATTTTTTTAAGATTTGGAAGATTTGTACTGATTCTGGGCAGCGCCAAGAAATCCAAATTAAAATCCAGTTACAGTTTTTCTCGATTGCTAACACACAATTAATGAAATAATTCACCATTTTCTCCCAACTGTAAACACAATCTCAAAACTACACACCAGTTTGCACAAACCTTAAACTTCCAGGTCAAAACGAAATATTCTAGTCAAAAACAAAATATCTTCAGTCAAAAACAAACTTTGGCTTTAGATGATGCAAAAACCTGCTAAATACAAACACTACTCCACTGCCTAAAAAACACCAGTGAGATCAATTCAAAACACTGTTACTAAAACCTCTTACTGGTAACCAGGAATCAGTGGAAGGGTGGAGGTACAATAAGATAAAAAGAGAAGCATTTAAAGTTGTTTTTATTTATGACAGGACTTTATTTATAAACTTTTTTTTAAAAAAGTAGTAAATAAAAAATAATAATAATAACGGTTCAGAACTGAGTATGAACTCAGTATGCAACAAAAGACTGTCAGTTACAGTAAACACGCAAAAATAAAAAAAAACTGATCAGTTACTGATCAGCATCCTCGGCACCCTCAGCATCACGTCTCTGGGCAGGATCGGGCCACATACCTTCATTTACGTCACAGTAAATGTTTTCTCTTGCAAGGCAGCGAGGAAAATATGCTCTGCTATGTCTTATCCAGTCTTGGATCGACTCTATGGCAATGTCCCCACAGGCCTCTTCCATTGCTTGCACAAGGTTTGCTCGTTCGTAAGGTTTTTGATCGGATACTTTCCATTGCCATGCAGAAAAAACTCCTCTATGGGATTGAGGAATGGGGAGTATGCTGGCAGAAACATGTTAGAAAATCTGGGATGATCATTGAACCAATTGCGGACCAGAGCAGCACAATGGAAACTTGCATTATCCCAAATTACAACATACTGAGGCTGCTAGGCCCGTCCTGCCTCTCTTGCTTCATGCTGGATAATGGAACCATAGACTAATGACAGCACATGGTGTCACATTGCCCCAACGTTGACCAGGGACCTCCACAATGGCACGGCGTCCAATAATGTTCCTCCCCCTTCTTCTCCTTTTAGTGAGATTAAACCCAGCCCCATCAATAAATATATATTCATGCAGGGTGTCTCTGCCATCAAACTCGAACATGTTCTGCAAAAATATGTTTTGAGTAAGCAATAAGAATAAGAATCTTGACCTGCAAGAGTACTGTAATTATCAAATTACAGCACTAAATAACCCATTAGTACTTATGTAACATCTTGCTCTACACCACCACGCCAGCAGAGGGAACCTTCGCCAGAATATTGAGCTCATGCTGTTTGTGTATGACCTGTTTATCGTTTTGCCCGTTTTGGATTGCCCCGTTTGGATTAGTTGTATTCTGGTTTTGACCCTGCCTGCTTACCTTTGTTTGATTGCTGCCTGCCCTGACCCGTGCCTGCCCACTGTTTATGTTATTGCCTTGTGTTTTGGACATGCTAATTAAACCGCTTATGGATTCTAACAGTTCTGCCTCAGCGTTGTTACAACTTAGTACCTGTACATACTGCACTCGCTGATTCTTGACTTGCTCTGAATCCCTTTCAAAAGGCACCTTATATACTTGTTCCATTTGAAGTCTGTTATGATACAGGATACGGTCAGGATACAATTGTTGAAATACTTATACAATCAATTTCTGAGAAGGCTTGTTGATCTTCAATAATTCTTCTCTGAATTTCACGCAGTCTACATGGTACATGCTACAAAATACAGTACATGGAGGAACTACTGTAATACTGAGCAACACATAAATATAACAGATATGAGTTTAAGGATTTACAGCATGATACAGTTCTGTACACAGAAGAACAATGTAGGTTGTCTTATCTCAATTGTAATTATTGTAACTGTATGTCTAAATAGTAAAACCCTGTAGATTACTGCACAGTGTGTTTGGCAAATATCAGGTACCTGTTTTCTTCACTAAATGTTCGAATGATAGAAGCGACTGTAAATCTGCTCATGTTCGGCTGAACTCGTTGGCCAGCTTCTCTCATAGTCATCAGGAACAAATGTTCTTTGGCCTCTGCCCCTTCCTCTTCCTCTTTGTCTCCCACCTCTTTCTGCTATTTCATCGTCAGGTTCCATTTTCCAAAGCAAATGATCTGCTGCGGACCTTTTGATATTACCTGAGATTCTGATGTGTGTGTTATCAATACAACACATGCATAATTGTGTGTTGATTGTGTTCAGCTTGTGACAGCTTGAGTTAATTATATTATGTGTTTGTGTTTTCTGAATGAGAACATGGTTAAACCTGTGCAAAATGATGGCAGTTTTGTGTAGAGTTTTGGAGAAAACACTGAGCAAATTGGAACGTGTGTGAAAGCAGATGAAATGTGTTAAAAGTTTTGAGAAACATGTCTTTGTTTTGAGAACTGTATGAATGGTTTGGAAAATTGGGCCAAATGAATCAGTTATAGTGTGTTAGCAATCAAGAAAAACTGTAAACATTCATTAAATCATCAATCATTCAGAGACATTAGGAGTTTCTATTACGCTATAACAGCGTCAACACTCTGGTCCCTTCAGTGGACAAACATGTGAGACACCTTCAGAGAAATCATGTCAATAAAAGTCATAAGAACCCAGTGTTTCATGCTCTTCTCAATGCTCTTTGCCATCAGTTTGCTGCTTTCCACAGCATTTTCATTTTCAGTGTCACTTGTGAATCACTGGAATCTTGTGACATCATTCCTTGTTAAAACAAATTATAAATAATATTCAAACTATTCAAACTTCAAAATATTCCAAAAAATGTAACTGTTGGCAACTAACACCTTGTTACTGGTCCTCATCAAATGTTCAGTGTGCTGTTAATGTTGTGTGTGTGTGTGTGTGTAATGCGAATGTTGTCTGTGTGTAATGTGAATGCTGTGTGTGTAATGTGAATGTTGTGTGTGTGCAATGTGAATGTTGTGTGTGTGTGTAATGCGAATGTTGTGTGTGTGAAATGTGAATGCTGTGTGTGTAATGTGAATGTTGTGTGTGTGTAATGTGAATGTATAATGTGTGTACAGACTTCTGCTTCTCAGGCAGTTAGAGAGAAAGAGAGGTAGAGAGAGCGATATAGAGACAGAATGGCCAGCTTGCTGTTAGGGGTGCAGATTTATTAGCCACTAGGAGTTGCCAGATTCATGACCCCTAGACAAAATGCTGTCTGCTGGCCGCCCCTCCCTGACTAAAGCTTCAGACTGGCCATCACTCGCAGGGATATGAGTTGCAATGGCGATTGGGGCCTTTGTCCTTGGGTTTATAAGCTCGGAGAACCTGTCTATAGTGATCCCCCAAAATCAATTTCAATCAGCATGGAGTGTAATATTATCAAATGTGAAGTGTGACCAGGTTATGTGCTTTAAAAATAATGACTGTCTTTTGATGACTTAATTAAGCACAAAAAGAAAAAATATAAATATATAAATATCTGAATCATCTGGTCCTGCTTCAGCTTGACTGGTCATGTACTGATCATAGAGAATGACTGTGTCTATGGGGAATGTCCACAGAGAACTGTGAGATTATTGATGGGCTTTATCTGCCCTCACTTTACTTGATATTGAAATGATTTACGTCCAAATAAATCATGTTTCGATTTGTTTTTAATTGTGGCCAATCGACAGGGACCCCAGGACAGGAACTCGGGGAACCCAGGGGGTCATTGTCATCCACAGGGGATTTAATGTCCAGAGTCATTCAGTGGCTGAAAGGTTAAATAGTGGCACAGGTTGCAATTGCAAAGTTCTAAGCGTTCTAAATGGAAAACAGGTCTGTTTTTTTCTCAGAGAACCCTGTCCTACAGTTCTAGCAATGATTAGGCTGCTGAAAGCTTAAATTAGTTGCTTTTATGATTAATACATTTTATTGTTTTATCACAGTTTTCAGAAAGCTGCCTTGAAATTCAATTAAAAGTTAAATAAATGGTGATGTTAATAATTATATTAACATCTATTAACCTCTATTATATTAATGGTCTGGTTAATATAAAAGAGGTTAATCTAAGTTACATTTATAATAGCAGGTTTTACCATAATAAACAAAATAATTTTTATGAAGTTCTGGAATTAAATACTTATACGTAGGATTAAAATATGTAATATATTGTAATATATTGTATATGTAATATATAGATGAAGATGAAGACCACAGCCTTCCTGAGACAGCAGATCTAAAATAACATTCTTTATTTGTCTTAAGACGCTTAAAATATAGTAAAATTAATCTTTTTGCACTATTTTAAATTGCAACAAACAAAGTTATAAAGTGTCAATAAAGAAATACCTTTTCCAACAATCAAGTCAATACATGATCAATCAATGTCAATGTCAATGAATAAAACAAATCAATCGATATTGTTTAAAATAATATTTGTAAGATTTAAAATTTCTATTTCTTTTACATATTGTCCCTGCCACATTTTAAAACAACTACAGAACAAGCATACAAATCTAAATATAAAATGTTTGGTTCAGAGAATGATTAACATCATGATTAACAGTTTATCCTTCACATTAGGGATAATATAGTGATTAACGTTTTATAACTTATGATCAATTATTACAGACCATTAGTGTGAGACATTAGTTCCTGTGGTCTGAATGGCTGAGTTTAGGAGGTTATGTTTAGAATGGAATAATGCTACAGTTTTTTCGAATGCTTATTGTTGTAAACATTTAATAACAATTTTATAAATTTATAATAAATTTAGTAAATGCTATCCAGTTATTATGTTGGAAAGGTTCACTTTTTTGTAAGTGTAACATTTTGTTGACTGTAAGCAAGATTTCTGAAATAGAGCTAATTTACATAAAGGTGTGACATTCCTTATAGTCACCACAATGTCACTGATACCGTCATTTTTATATTCATTTTCTACAGATTTCATTACTTTAGTCAGTCTAAAATCAGTATGAGGAAATGTTGTGGCTACGTTTACTCCTTTTCTATTTATCACAGTGGATTATGCTTATCAGATGCATTACAGAGCAAATAATCAGCTGGAATAGAGTCCTGTGTTTGTTCCTTACAGGCGACAATGTTGTCAACATGATTCCTGTTCACATGATCCGTGGAAATGACTGGAGATGCTCTGATGATGTCAGCTGGTGATGTCACTAGGTATACTGAACATGTAATATCACAGTTTTCACAAATGCACAGTTTGTGGTTTAAAAAGGGACAAAAAACTGTACTGCTTTTAACATTAAGTTTGCATTCTCAGTTTCCACAAGACTGATGAAAAAAATGGTCATCAAGCTTTTTGCTTCTAGCTGAGAAGTTTCTATGTAAATCATGTAAATGGCCTGTGCTGATAGCAGCATATGTACTCATACTGTCTGCAGTGGTTTTGGCTATAATTTAAAGCATACATAAAGCATCAGGTAACAAATATGTCAAAACACTGCTCTGCTTGCTTGGAAAAAAGCTGCTTAAAGCAAAAATCTCTTAAATGTGTTCACTGTCTGATTCTGTAAAAACGCAATTCCCTGCACACTATCACTTAAATAAAAATATGCTGAAAACGGTGACAATCACTTTAATAAGACGCTGCAATATTCACATTTGGGATGAGGTGTGTTAATATTTGCACTTAAACTGTGTGTTATTGTATGTGATGTCAGACTGATGGTCTCTGTGTTTGTGAGTTTTTGTCTCACACCCAGAGGTGCTCTGTGTAAATAAAGCAGCTTGTTACACCAGAGGCAAATCAAAACACAGATATATCACCTGCTGCTTTAGGTCATCTCCAGAGAGAGAGAGTTTACAGTTGTCCCGCTCGCCCACAGCCATCATTTACTAAGTCCTGTTCTTAGTGTGTTTCGGACGTGTAACGCTAGCCGGGCCGTCAAACACACGCACACACACACACACACACGTACGTTGATGAAAAGACAAAGCTGTAGGCAGAAGTATGATGTGCTCATGATTTTAGTGATATGGAGTTTCTGAATGTATTTGTCATGTTATATTGCCATATTTGTTACGTGCTGATGCTTCTAAATATACATTATACATTATCCTAATATATAATAATACATATTGTACATTATCATGCAGACACAGGTACTGATGTCAGCTCATTCATTAACAAACCAATCAGAATTTACTGTAACAAAGCTAGTAAAACGGTTTAAGAATTCAAAATCACTTTTTATGTATTTAGTGTGTTATGTATGTATAGAGTAATTATTAGCCCTGTTTAGCACCTTTTTGAGTGAAGATGGACAAAATACAACTAGTTTTCAAACATTTACTGGTTTTCCCTTTTCATTGGCCTGTAGAACACATTACATTATTAATTTGAACTATTAGATCATTATAACTTCATTTTTATGCATCATTTGTTTTATTTATCATGTAGTAATTCTTTACTGTATTTAATATTCTTTTAATTATTTATTACATTTTCAGTAAAACATAAATAAAGGTATTCATGTGTTTACTGTACTGATTTTATTCAATTTAAATGTAATTATTTTGCAGTTAAGAAGTAAACGTAGTGCTATGCTAATTCTATCCTTTCTGAATTATGTTCTGTACATTCCCAGAGGAAAACTGTATTTTTTCTTAGATGTTTCTTCTAAAATTGCTTAGAAGAAATAAAAACAGATACAAATGAATGAAGTTTGAATGAAGTGCCACTATTGAGGCACGTGTTAAAATGCACCGGATTCTGGTGAGAAATTTTTGAATCTATCTTAAATAAAATGGATGTTTTAACTGTTTGTTAAAAAAGTAACATATCTGACCTCCATGTCTCTTTATTAAAAGTCAGAAGCCAGAGTTCAGAGATTCTTTAAACCCACACACACCATCCCATCCATTTAGACCCTCACCTTACATTACCATCACTGAACACACAACACACACACAAACAAACACACACTAACAAACCAAACATCTCTAATGGATTAGAGCTGCATTATGCTCTTCACTTAAAAGTCCATCAGGCCATTAGCCAGAAGCTCGTGGTGCTGGTAACTATTGTCTAAAAGGTTAATTATCCAAATCTCTTACATAAGCCTTAAAAACTGAGATACTCAAATTATTAAGAAATGTGTTATTGTAAAATTCAGGATCAGATTAATAAAAGTGACACAATTTTTGATGCTTTTTAATGTTTTTAATTTAAAAATAAAAATTAATTAATGTTTAATTAATTTAAAAATTAATCTTTTTAATGTAAAAATTCATTTAATTATTTTTATGAGTTATTTACCATACAGGCCTAAATAACCACAGTGCAATAATCTACTGTCATGTAACAATTTCAAAAGTGTGTGTGTGTGTGTGTGTGTGTGTTATGACCATTAATATAACCTTTTCCTGGACATGCATTATTGCTTCAAGAAGGACAGATTAAAAGTGCATCTCTTTATCTCTGATAATGCAGAGAGAATACTTGATATTTCAGGGTCACAGAATAATCCAGTAAGATGAATCAGGGTCAGATCAGGGAAAGTTATTTGGCATTGATGTCTTTGAGGTCACATGACATTGTGAGTTGGTTTGTAGGTGAGCCCCTGTGCTTTAGAGGAGGGCAGTGTGAGCCGTAGTTTACTGGATGTTAAAACAGAATGAGGGTTTAGAGGCTGAAGCTCCTCACACACTGAGTGCTGCTGCTGATGAAGACAGTGAGAAGGTCTGGTGTTTAGACTGCTGTTGGGTTTGACAGCTTTTACAACATGTCTCATGCTAACGACCGAATCAGCACCGCGCTGCCCTGCAGCATCAGTGCTTTAGCTGATATTGCTTAAATTTAGTATTTAATGTAAAATAGTATTTAATGTAATATAGTATTTAGCTAAAGCTGCAATATAAAACCTGTGGTTAAAAATGAATGTAAAGCAGTTATTCAGCATGTACTTAAATCATAAGTCTCCTTATCCTACCTCTGATTCACAATTTATATTTATAACATTATATAAAGTTATTTATAAAGTTATTAATGATATTAATAAAATATTAATGATCATAATAATATATAATGATTATTTGATTTAGCAGGAAATCACAGTTTAGTAATGACATCATTTGTGTGTCTGGTTTTGTCGGGTCCATAAACAGAGAGAAGATCCGGCTACAGTGTTAGTAGCTTCTATTTTTACAATTTCTCAAAAAAAAAATTTCTTAGAATTTAAACTTGTTTGTGAGGCCAATATCTATATTGCAGCTTTAGTAAATAAAGAAAAAATTTAAATTGCTGAAGAAAAACAGCTTTTTTAATTGCTAAGAAAACGCTCAATGCTCTGCGGTCAGTGGACACTCAGATTTATTTACACAGCGCAGCATTACTTAGAGCTGTAAGCTTTTAAGACAATATCAAGCCACTCCTCCTTATTTCAGCTCCTTCTTTAATGTCATAAACACCCTGATTGTTGTATAATGTTTAAAACCCATCACAAACGTTCAGGAGATGTTCTCCCGGTGGAGACGTGGTCAGCTGACCGCACAAGTCTATCTTGCTTTTATGTTCTTAAATATTCATAAGTAGCTTTGCAACATTAATATCTTAGATGGCTTACAAGAACACTTAAATACTGTGCAGTACACACCCCTCCCCTTGGTTACTGACGCTTTGTTCATTTGTGTAATGCACTGGCTTGTTTTTGAGATGGTCTTGGGTATTAATGGAGAGTTTTAGTTTAGTCGCACAGAGAGCAATAAGATTGTAAGAGCTCTCAGCCCTGCCTGATCCCATGTGACTAACAATCAACAAAAAGGCTGAGAGCGAAGCATATCTTTTGTGTATATGTATATATATATATATATATATATATATATATATATANTGTATATGTATATATATATATATATATATATATATACATAGCACCTGTTCTAAAACAAGTTATTGCTATTTGTAATACTAACATGATTATATATTGCAAACATTTTATATACAATATTGTATATATGATGTATAGTACAAGGAAAATATGTTTTCCCTACTGGCAGATGCACTCAGTTTAATCCTGACACTGCTAAAACATTTAGTTTTTCTGACCTGTTCAGTATTCATTTTAAATGATACGTCGCCCTACAGAGACTTGCTGACAACGCATTGACTGTGTGTGAAAGTGATGCAGGATTTCTTATTGCGTGAGGTGTGGACCTTCATAGCCTGAGCTGGTTAAAGAGCAGTAAGCTTAACTCATCCGCTGTTTAGCTGGATTAAGAGACTCTGATTGAGTTTAATCCAGTCCCTGCTGGAGATCACTCCAGCTTAATCACTTCCTGTCTGTCCCGCCGACTTCTCAGAGGTTTACACCAGAGATTAAACAGACCGACCAAGTCAATCCTAAAATGTTAACCGTCTTTTTTAGAAAAAATAATATTAATTCAGAACACTTTGTTTTTCAGATTGTTCAATGTTCTTAATTGTATGTCACAATGTCATATATTTTATCTAAATCATACATGTGTACTTCATAAAATGAAGCACTATTGAGGCACGTGATGAGAAATATTCTCTTCATTGGGTCTCTAATTAGGTTTTGCTTTATTTACTTTTATTTTTTAAAAGCAAAACTAAAAAGTATATTAATGACACAGCTGTGGCAGATCCTCTAATGATGGACCTTTTAATAGGACCCTCATCCAAACTGTCACATTTCTAACCGTCTTGATAACTTGATAAACAGACATGCCAAACAACATAGCTCTGTTTTCACCCACGCACCAGCAACCAGAGGACGAACGGTGCCGTCATGCCCAGCTTTGGCAGTATGAGGGGAGGGTAAGTGAACTCTAAGCTCCTGTTCATTAGTTGGCTGGGAGTCTGTGGGAATCGGAGTGTGGCTTCACTTCAATAAGACAAATTTTTAGAGCATTGTCCGTGTGGCAGCCGGGGAAGCCAGACGGAAAAGAATGATAGAGCCGGGAGTGGCGAGGTTCATCAAAGTCACCTCGCACTTCACCAGTCATTTTTCAGCCACTGAGGGGCCGCGTACCTGGAGCCCACCTGTGAGGTACATTGGACAAATTGAACGACAACGTGTCTGTTTCATATTTCACACACCAGTAGTTTTGGAGGGGAGGGGGCTGGGATGAAGAGAGGGTGTATGGGGAAGTTGCTCAAGGGGGGAGATATGGTTTGTGCATTCCAAGATGTTATACATTTACAATGTTTGCCCTCAGCAGGGTCCATCCAACCCCCCAACAACACCAGCAATATTAACCAAAGCCACCACAGAGGGTCCCAAAACAAACCTCTATAAATATTGTATATAGCTCCCCAGTGTTAAGATTTCTATACGTTGTCAATATATGTCTTTATCTCCTTGTATTTTGTAATTGACATAAAAAATTAAATAGCACTCAGATCTTAGTTAATTTGTAAACCAAGACAGAATCCACAGACTTTTCTCACATTTTCTGTGGTGAGTTTGGAAGCTAAATTTGCGATACTGCATGGATGGTAAAATGTGGTAATACTGACCTTCTCTTAAACTCAAGCATAAACCTAAATCTAATGATCAAAAATAATATAAATAAATGCAAGAGCCATGACATGTACATAACCTGTGAATGACACATTATATTATGTTATATTATTATGTTATATTAACATATATTATGTTATATATGAGTCGTGTGTGTGGATTCTGTGCGGACCTGGGCCGGTTATTACTAGTTTTTGCATCATCTTGAATTTATTTAGTTTACACATGGGCTAATGTTGTTTACCATTTAAATTTCACAACAGCCTTTCTCAAACAGGAAATACACAAATGCTAATTCACCTTCCTTCCCCCACACAACACCGCTGAGGTCATAAAGACCCCCACCAATCCTTAAATGTGGCCATCATATTTAACCCACCCACACGGCTCCAAACCGACCTCCACACTGAGAAAGTTCTGCACTAACATATCTGCAGTGACTTTCATGGGATTACCTGAAGCTGGTCAGGTTATCATCTAGCTGTGACGATTCTCAGTGGTGTCAGAGGACCTTTGATTGTGGGCTGCACCTCCAGGTCGCCTTGGGCTTTTTCCAGCCACCATCAAGAGCCAAAGCCAACGAGACAATGGAACATACAGAAGCACACACACACACAGACATCCAAGCATCAGCCATCACTCGCTAGCTGTCAACACGCCGCATGCCGGATATGCTCCATGACACAAAGATATCACTTACACGTTTCTCCCAGCTTGGGTTTAAACCCACATAGACCACATGGTGAGGGCAGCCTCAGATGTGCTTTACTTTGGAAATGTCACTAATCCATCAAATGCTGAGAGTTCATATCCTCACCCCACATTATCAGAGGATGTTTACATGTAGCGAATATTAGCTTAGCTGCTGATGAGATCTGCTGGAGTTGAAAACTTCAGCTTGTTCCTGTAATTTGATGAATTCTTCCACCGTCCAACTCCTGACAAAGTTGACTTCCATAGAGTTTGTTTTGATCATTTCACTTGGAAAATTGCAAATGTGACAGATTAGCCAGTATGTTTCAGAACTAAACAATAAAAGCCATAATAACTGAAGAATAGTGCATTTAGAAAGAAAGTTCTGTCATCGTTTACTCAGCCTGTGTAGTGTAAGCAGTACTGAATGTCCTGACGCTGAAATTTCAGCCATTATTCTGGCAAATTTTTACCCTGTGCTGCAGCCCTCAAAACATATTTCAATGTATGATTGGCTTAAATGTATATCAAGCCACATGTAAAGATGCATCATATTGTTTAGTGCCACTCAAACATTTCTTGTGAATGATGACAAACTCACCAAAACATGCCTTGATGTGTGATGTGTGAATTGTGTAACGTTTTTGAGAGTGAACTTTAGGACCATTTAACTTCTTCATCAGTCATTTGTTGTAAGTGATATTTGCAGGTTATCTATTCATTGGCTGAGTCGTGTTTATATCTGTTTAAACATCAGCCTTTACTGAACCTGCATTAGCAGATCAATATCTCAGCAGCTTCATGGGGAGGTGCTGACATCTGAGGTTAATGACTCTATTGGCCAAAAATCAATTACAGTCTCATTAACTCTATACCTGCTCCACATGATAGCAACACTGTCAATGAGAAGTTATGATTACCTCATACAGATGCAGCTTTTCATCAATAACAGTTTGGATTTGTTTTGATATAGTTTTCATTTTGCAATTACTATTTGTGTATCAGAAATCTACATCTTCATTTTTAGTTAATAGAATTTTTGGTTTGTTCTGTGTTGAGAGAAAATAATGTTAGGAAAATTCTTACTGTTTATTATTGTTTGGATTCCTGTGCAAAATCTCTAGTTTTCTAACTGTATGTTCTACTCTAAACCGATGCTATATGGGAAAATAGCTCTGCAAAAAATCTTTCGTTTTTCACTGACATAAGTAACAGCATACAGGGTTGACCAAATGACCAAAGAAAATGACTAAATATTACATTTTAATTTTTGGGTGAACTAATCCTTTAATGCCCAACTCTTGCTTTTTACACACACACACACACACCCTCCCTACCTACTTTGGTATTGTTTATACACACACAAAAATGGCAAAACAAAATCCATTTTTGTCTTGCAGTGGCACCTGAAGGCTTGTGTGACATGTACAAACTGCTGCTGGAGGGGGACATGGGACGCTCAGCTTTCTTCTGCGGCGTGAAGGTTGAGTCGAGTCATTTTGCACCCAATTACACAGCAGTAAATTTGTCGGATGGTTCTTGTCGCGCTGTATTGATCCGCTGTGTCACCTTGAACTTGTTTATTGACACATCGAAAGTGGGTCTCAAGATTTGTTGCCGCTCAAATATGACATTCATATGATGTCACGGCGCCCCTCGTCCGCCGCTGAACATTTTACTTGTTTTTCTCCTCATTTTCACATCTCCTCACGCTCTCCATCACATGCATGCCGTCCTGCTCTGACCTTTCTCTCAGACAGATGGCAGTTGTACAAACGTTATATTATTCCTCCACACAGATTCTCGGCTCTTTCATTGTGAGTGAGACGTTCTTCTTCAACAAATGGATTTTCAATTTGCTGATTGTGGACAATTTTTTAGGGTCAATGTAAAACTGTCACACTGAGAGACATGGGGTAAAGGGTTAAAAAGTTCTCATGTCTGTTTTTCTTTTGCTCTGAACGATCCAGTTTTACATCGCTGTCTGAGACAGAAACCTCAAAACGTTTTTCACCTTTATAATTTTGTTGTCTTAAAACTGTTATAGTTATAATTAAACTATTGTTTGAAAATAAATTTAAAAAGTTAAAAATTTGCATCTCAGATAAGCAAAAATGATTTAAGTGCACAGAATTAAGAGAGTGTAGACACTGTTTGACCAGGTAAATTTACACAATTTACACTTAAACTAAGAGAGAGATTTTAGGAAACTGATGGGATTACCTGAGATCGCTCGGCTGTTAAACTACAGTCTATTATAAACATCACTGAAGCGCCAGCGTTTACCATCACTGGAAACTGTCGTCTCTGAGAAATGCATTAGTATTTAGTGCCACTAATTATAGCTAATTATTCCCATATGTGTATGCATATGAGTTTGACATATGAATGTATACATCAGATTACAGAGTATTTATTTCATGTGATTGTATATATTTGTCAGCTGGTGACGATTTAACTGTCATTTATACTAGATTTGATATTTATGATATATTTGTACAGTTACTGGAGCAATGCTGGTGCTTAATGTTATATAGGCTACATGTGAGGGTGATGAATAATCATAAAATTAGGTAAAACACAAAGCTGGATGTACCGTCAAGAGTTGAGAGGAAGAGAGCTGTTTTATTTTTCACTCAGGACTATACATCTAAGCTGAACATTTTATATTTTAATGTTTTAAGTCTTTTGTTGTAATCACTTGATGTCAGACATATTCATATGCAATAATTACATCTTTTTTCAGAGAAAGCTTTATCCTGTGTCCTGCTCTGTGACATAAAATTACTGATACCATTATATGAAGGCCATACATGGTCCCCAAAAAAGTAGAATTTGCCCCTTAGGGGACTGTGTGCTAAGTCACTTGGTGAGGTCATGAAAGTGTCCCGGGTTCCACGAGGGGCCGGTAAGTGTTTTGAGTCACTCAGAAGTGACCACAGAGGCAGTGTACAGATGCTGCCCTCCATTTGCTGTTGCTCAGGGTCAGAGATCACCTGTGAATGTTTGATTTCACTATCCATCAGCTTTATGACAGACTGTATGCAGACAGGACAGAGACTGCTGAGGTCACGCGCCCATCTGACTCTAATCAGACTGTGCTGCAGGTCAGAGAATGAAGTCAGTAACATACATGTAATGTGTGGAACATATGTCTGTGGTCTAAGGAAAACTAAGAAGTCAGAAAACATAACTTTATCTTTAAACTGATTATGAACAAACATAAACCTATAATATCAAATGTTCTGCATCAAAAATTGTAAAACCCTAAAACTGTCAAAATAATGAGATACTTCTGTTTTGACAGAAGTAACCTCCATTTAAAACAAGAAAAGTGTGATCAATTTAACATACTAAGACTTACTGAGTGGTGTACAGACTGTAAGGTTCACTCGTCAACATGAACGTTATTGCTACGTCAGATAAACAGTGAATGTCACTTAAAAAGCATGCTTCTGAGCGACACGTTAAAAGCATGTAAATGAAACCTTAATTTCAAAAGACTAATATTATTTTTACACATACATCATTAGGAACTCTGAGGCCCAAAACAAAAAATGATCATAATTTAGAAGCCAAATTTAAAGCTTTGAGTGAATTGCCTTACATTTACTCTGTGAATACACTTTCTGTATTACATCACAATCCTCAAACAAACCTCAGTGTCATTATTAGCGATGCTTCCCACCAGTGTAAGTACAGCAGGTCTCAAAGGACATGAAACACTCCTGCCTGCTGTCACTTCCTCTGCCTGTCACCCACTTCAATAATGACAATTTAATTTCCCATCTACTGGATCTGCAGTTATTTAAGTAAACTCCTGGTGTGTGTGGGGGGGGCGTCACCAGCTTAGTGTTCTCTCAGATTTTATTGAGAGGTCAAAGCAATGAGACAGTGTTAAACAAACATCTCTTACTATTTTAATTCAAGCCCCTCCCACCCTGCATCCTTTTATGAAATCATTTCATCTTCTCCTGTCCTTTCTTTAAATAACATTTAATCATCCCATCCACTCTTCATATCACTAATGGAGCTCCGTGACACATGTTGGACGTCTGTTAAACCTCTGGAGTTTGAACCTCTGGACTCAGCAGCGACTCTGATTAAAATCACCCTCTCACTATTATTTCATTCACAGATGAAAATCTTCCAGCAGTTGTTGCGTCTGTTTTAATACAGGGTGATGGTAAGTAAAAATAACCTGCTTAATATCTTAAGATTAAATACATCTTTTTGGAGAACTAAGCTGGTCTAAACCCATGTCCTTCTTTGTCTGAATGTGGGTCTTGGTTAAAGAGAGTGGAGGCCATTACTTAAAATAATTATTTAAATACATTTGGTTATTGGATGGCACAGATGCATGAACTACATACACTTACAGTTTTGGGGTTTAAGGCAGATTTCATCATGAAATTGACAGCAGTGACAAGAAACTCATGAAATGTAAAATGAAATGAAAGGTAAAGAGGATCAAATCTTTGATGTATGATAGCTTTTATATTTTATTTAAAGTGCAGGTTTACCAAAGGTTTGCCATAGTATAAAGGGTGGGCTAAGTTAATGCAGAATACGTCATTATTTGCTAACATGGGTGGTCATGCTGTATGTTAATGAGCACATAGTTGGGTCATAATCACGTCTCAACAACATCCCAAACTGTGCTCAGATTTGAGACACAAGATTTCCCAAATCAACCTTATCAAGATATTTTCTTTAAAACTTAAACATTTCTCATCAAATGTTTAAAACCAAATTATCTGACTTCTATGATAACAATAAACATACTTGTTTGTTGTGTTATGCGTTTAATAAAAACATACTTGCTTTTATTTCTCCTAGGAAATTATCAAAGAAGCTTTTAAAACTAAATACTTAAAAAAGCATAACTGAGTACCCTGAGAAAACTGAGAAGCTATGAAAAACTATCATTTCTGCAGTTTAGTTTCTATTAATGGCCTGGGAGGACTGAGTGAGAAGTTACTGTATGTCTGAAACACTGATCATTTCAATTAAGAAAGAAAAATCCAGTTTTTCATTAGATGACTGATGACTTTATTTCATGAGGGTGCAAAAATCATGACTAAGAGTCTACTGTATTTAATGTAATTGTGGCTCATAATTCTCTTACTGCTATTATTAAAAAATCTCTGACTCCTTTCATTCATATGATTTATCAAGTTATTGTCCTTCAATATTATTTTTCATGTTGAACTCAAGAAAAAGGTCATTTTAGATTTGCTTTGATTTGACAAAAATGTTTTAACAAACCACCTGAACTGAGCGAGCAGATGTTGTCTTACTCCACATCAGTGCATCAGTGAGACACATCTGACCTGTGTTTGCTGCTGTGGAAAGTAAATAGTGCTGTAATTGAGCTGGGGAGTTCAGTTTTACTTATGCCCAATTATCCACTGAATCTGCTGTCTGCTAAATGAGATTATTGCAATAGCATAAGTCTCTCCCATTGGGTTCCATTAACTTTGATTACTGCAAATTATTTACTTACAGCTCTGTTCCATACTGCACTGATGTGCCATAGAAAAGCCATTTAGCACTTTAGATGCACACATACACACAACAATTACAAGCTGTTACACAATACAGTATGACGGTGGACGCACATTAACAGTTATAGATATTTAAAGTGGGACAGGCTTTCTACAGGTTTTCTGTAGTGAACGATTAGAGATGGACTGTGTACAAACACCTCATGGGTGAGTGTTGCCTTAGTAGGGGTAGATTTGTCACCTATTATTACCACTATACTGGACGTGTGTAGCAGTGCTCACTAGTCTGTTAAATGCAAATAATAAAATGAAATTAAACATACTTACTGTAGACTAGCAAAATTGATAGAATTTTAATAGAAGAAAATGCTTTAATATATTTTGCTGTGGTTATACAGACAACATCAGAGTGGGGGAAGAGGTGATTTAAGTGACTTTGAACATGGCACAGTTGAGTTTAAATGTTTAAGAAACTGATCTTCTATAATTTCACCCACACCCATCTGTTGGCTTCACAGAGAATGATCGCAAGAAGGAAAATATATCCAGTGAGCAGACTTTTTTTTTTAACAAAAGCCTTCTTACAACCAAGGTATGCAAAACACACTATGGGCTTCAGCAGCAATAGTTTACAGCAATCACCAAAACAACAATACAAGACTGGAGAAACATTGACTGCTCTCAATTTCTGTTGTGACACAAGACACACTTCACTTTACCATACATTATAAAAATACAGCCCATGACCACGTCCACCCCATTACAACCACTAACCCATTTCTAATGGTCATCTCCAGCAGGATAACACGTCACTGAGCTCAGATCATCTCTGACAGGATGATGATCTCTATCACTCATTTTAATTTTTGCCCACTGATGATGAAGCCTTGCAGTGCTTTTTAAACCCCTAATAATGGAGATTATTTGCTATTGAAACATCTAACCCTTTGGGTGCTAGAGTTACAGATGCTTCTGCTAAACATTGGACCACAATTTGTCCTCTTTGGGAATCTGACAAATCACTTTTCTCACAAATATCTTTCTAAAGTTCTACACCGATATGAGAGATGATACAAATTAACAAATGATAAATAAATAATATGCTGTGAATAACTTTTTTCCCACAGTAGCCTACACAATTATGAACCCCTATAACAAAAAGTGTTCACGTTATTCTGTCCAAACCCATATAATATATGGTTGACAGGAAGAGCAAGAGGAAGAGGCCTCATTGCACCACATTGTCCCTCATCTAACTGAGAAAATGTTTCTGCTCTCATTTAATCGCACCAGCTAATTTCATTCCGGCTTGTTTTAGGAAAACCCTTTAAATGTCTCATTCAATTCCGAGTTCGTGTAAACAGACAAAACGCTTCCCTGAGCTAAAGCAAAGCTACAGGACATACCGCCCACAGTTTGCAAATGTAATTGCTCCACGTATCTCTCTCTCTTTCTCAACAATCTCTTTTCTCCATTCCATGCTTCCACCACAGGCATTATTAACTAATATCACTTTTGAATGTTTTTCATCTAGTTTATCTCTCCGCTTTTCAATGGACAGCTTCGCTCACACCGCCAGACTCGAGCCGCTGCCCCGCGGCTGAGCGCGCGAGGGGAAGCAGAAGAAACGGGACCCGCGTTACCTCAAGGCAGCTGTGCTGTTATTGTAATATTCATATTTCTCAGGATTTACAGCCGCTGGATATTGAGCACAAAATCCATTATCATTTGTATATTTTAATTATGCAGATGAGGCTGCTCAGCTGGCTGGCCGATCCTGCAGGGAAGCCCAACTTCATTTCGGGTGATTACAATTTATCCAGTCGAGTCACTTTAATTGTAACAAGCTAATTACCTTGTTTCATTTAGTTTTAACAATGGCAGGAGAAAAGCGTGAGTTTCTGACAAATCACACCAATAACAGAAGATACAAACAATCTCAGCTCATCTCTCTGTGCTGAACGCGAATGCAGATCTGCCGCTCGTCTGTATATCCATATCATCCGCATGTGCTTGAAGTAATTTGTCGCAATGGGAACCTGTCATTAAACAGTCCATTTTATAGACCTTTCATCACAATTTAATCATTAAAACAATTATGAACCGCAGAACAAAAGTAACATTCACAAATATCAAACTATTGTTTTAGTGAAGGGATATTGTAATTGAAAATTTAAATGCTATTAAAAAATCTAAAATTATGGTAAATGACAAACCAAGTTTATAAAAAACTGTCTCCTGAGAATCTTTCCAAGCTGAACCTTTATTGTAAGGCTATAAGCTTCATTATAAATATAATGAAGGAATCTTCATTATATTTCACTTGTTTACACAACAGCTTAAAACATAAAATTTTAAAACTTAAACCATATAATGATGTTGGAATTTGTGCCACAATTACAGGTTCAAGACACATCTATATAAATAATAAGACATTGTGTTTTTGTAAATACTGTACAAGCATCACAATATCACAGACCGGGACTACAGGGAATGTCAGTCACTCTAAGAATTATCTCTGTGGTTTTATTGATCAGGGACATATTGTAACTTGTGTCTAATGTGTTTAATTCTCCTTGGGGATCCATTTAGCAGCTCTTATGTCATAGATGACTCAAACAAACACTGAGTGAGCAGTCAGACACCTGTACTGTTCTGCAGTCTTCTGAAACGTTCACGTGTGATTTTCACTGTTTTTTTAAGCTAGCTGCCCCTGTCCTTGGTCCTGAACCACGCCTTCAGGAAAAACAGAAGCCCTAAAGCCAAAAATAAATCTATGATTATCCAAAAACACATGAAATGAAAAAGTCTTGTAATAACATCTTATGTATTAACTAGAATGGCAAAAAACCTGCACAACTCTAAACTATAAATGTTAGTAGTATTTGAATAACAGCACTCCAAAAACTCTTAGTCTTCTTTCAGATTACATTTAAAATTGACATTGCATAACCTGTCATAACACCAAATTATGTGGCAGTCATTTTAAAGAAATAAAAGATGTTCACCTTTACAGAGAACCTGATTTCATCCATCTGTTCAAAATCAACTTGATGACTGTTTACAGTTAAAGTTTCAAAAATGAAATTTCAAAAATCAATTTAAATAATAATTTTAACAATTCTCAGGAATATTTTATTATCTTATATATAATCATTTTCAACTACATCTCTGTATCTCCTGCAATGTTATTGTGAATTCCTGCTTCTCTGTTCTGTTAGGAGCTAGAAGGACTCACCCACTAGTGAAAGTCATATTTAACATTTTTAAACTGTCCATTTAAAAGTAATTCTATGGGTTGTGGAGACAGATTGCAGCGTGCTGTAAAACTAAAGCGCTTTATCCTATTTAAGATGCCTTATCTTTCATTTTGTATCAGACTGAAAGCATTTTTATTAGGCTAACAGTTTACCAAAAATTTTATGATTACAACTTTCTGTCCAATCGGAGTACACAACATCAGATTACCACGGCAACATCTGGATGACCACTAATGTGTAAACATGTTTTTTTCTCCAACACCCTTTCACTTAAGAATGATAGACTGAGCTTTCACACTCTTTAGCAGAACTTCAGTAATCCATATAGATAAATCATCACCGAGGTCAACCACTAACCACAGTCCTTGTGATAACATTAAAACACCCATAAATACTTAAAAAAGCATCAATTTAGTAAATCTTTTGCATTGCATATTATAACTTTGGGGTGGTGGTTGGTGGGGGGGGTTGTGTTTAAAAACATCATATTTACAAAACAACACTTACATGACTCTATCCCATATGTTGACATATGCTGATAAAGTGCAAATGTTTCATGCATGATTTCAGTTACATTTTTCTAGACATGTTTCTATTGATACTTTGTTCTTAATTATTACATATTTTTACTGTACTGATATAATATTCAGCATTTTGCTGATATAACACAAATGGAAGTATGAGACATCACACTTTGCCTGCCGTATATTTTCTTCAGCCAATCAGCTTCAAGAGGATCATGAGTATATTCTTCAAAGAGAAGAATGCTGGCAGCTGTTTGTCCACTGTCAATTTACATTTGTTACATTTGTCTACAAACCTTAGTAATACTTTACAAGCATTTAAAGGTAAGCCTGTTTTAACAGTTATCTTAAAGAACATATAATTTTAATAAAGTGTTTTTTTCTAGACTGGTAGTGTTTTAATTAATTAAGCTATTTAACTATAAGAAAAATGGCTATAAAAAATTAAATGGCTCTGATCTTTTGAGAATACTTGCATATTAGTGGTAATAAAAGATGTTTAGACACAACTTATGCTAACCATGAAGTCAATAATCTTAAATTGAGGGAATTTCTCATAAGCTTTGAGAGTTTATAAAGATATTTTCATTTTTGTTGTTAGATCTGCAGTTTCTTAAACTCCTAGAACAAGTTTTAGACAGTTTACTGTAAATGTTGTGTGTATAAATGTTTTGGTGTATATACACCAAATTGCAATACTGCATTGTTTATGATACAAGAGTACATGTAAACAATTGTACATTATGCTTAAACACATCAGATTAAAATTACTGTTATTTAGACTCAAGACACATTTCTGAAACACATATAATCTTCTTAATGAAAAACAACATGTATCATTGATGATCTCATCGCATAACACAACAGCTTGTTTGTGTGAATGACAAAAACAACATGTAGTGTTGATATGACTGCCACTGTTTTAATCCTCTCTGTGAAGCTTCTCAGTGTCACATTGGCTGGAGTCATGATAAGCTTTATATTGTGATATTTGTCCCAGCAGCTTCTGCTAGTGATAGAATGTTACAGTTAAGGAGCAAAACCACAATAATGCAGATTAGTTTCATGTGTTTGTTATTGCATTTACATTGGACAGTTACTGAAACTATTATGTCAAAAGTAGATTGTTGACATGTTTGTTGTAATAATGAGGCTTGCTAATGGTTGTTTGTGCAATCTGGAATGGTAAATACACTGTTTTTTATAGACCTACATATACATTTCATAATTATAACAACTTTTATAAACGCACATGTTTCTTATGCCTTTATCTGTCTAAAAAACATGTCTGTTTTTCTTTATCAGAGTATTTGATTTGTTATTCTCACTTAACAATGAGCTGTAAACAGATTAATCTGTGTGCTCCCATATTTGCCACTATATGTTTCCCTGGATAAAACTGGATTAAGGAATTACACAACTAATACAGCCTGAGGGTTTCACAATAACTGAGCCATCAGGCCACATTTGCTCTTTATTTTCCTTTTCAACATATGATAGTTAGAAGTTCATATTGGACTGTTGATATATGTACAAATTGGTGATCAATTCCTGTGTTCCTAGTTCTCAGTGTTAAAGAAATTAAATGGCACCTGTGATTATTTTTGAAAGTTAGATCGTGACACAATCAAAATTGACATATGGAAATATGTCAATATGCAAATTCTTAAAAGCACTAATCAATTCATGGACTTTTAGTCTCCTAAGCCTCATCTTTGCTCAGTTTGCTAAAGTAACGACAAATCTACTTTGTGCAAACAATGGTGATTAAGCGACAGATTAAACCTCCTCATAAATAATGGAGGTCTCTGTTTTCAACGCACTTCCTGTTCTCTTCTACTAATAGCCACATTAAAAGCTCTTTACAAGTCAGTGGTGAGAGGACGAGAGAAGATGAGCACTTAACGAGGCAGAGAGAGACAGGCTGAGATTCACATGCTCCAGGCCGTGAGACTGATGCCAGCGGATCAATGAGTCAATGGGGTTCCTCACGTGAGCCTGTCCTGCGCGGCTGGAGCTCATGATGAAGCCAATGAAAGGCTCTCAACCAGCATAGTAATTAAGCGAGTGAAAGTTAGGATTGTTTGCTTAACTGTGATCCCAGCTCACCCTGTGACTCACCCTAACCTTTGTCTCGTCTCTGTTGACACAATGCTCAGAACACATCTCTTCATCTAACACTCACTGATAGTTAACTGTCTTTAGTGAACAGCTGGGAAACACTTACAAATGTTTTATATAAATGAGCAGAACTTTAAATACACTATGAAATACGTTGTCATATTAATAAAAGATTTCAGTTCTTTGTCTGAGTACTTGAAAATAAGCTTTGTGTGGTGAAATCTAGTTTTATCCCAGCTAAAAATATTATTTAAAGTGACAGTTCAAGGCATCCATTACTTAACCTCAGACCTGACTAAAGAAGGGTGTTTTTCTATAAATAAAATAAAATATTTTAATAAAATATGGCCTTTCTTTAAAATCATGTCTCTCTTCACTTTCATTGTACAGGAAAAGAGCATTTAGCCATTCTAATATATTATATATTTTTGTTTTCCACTGAGGGAAGAAATGTATATAACTTTTTCTCTGAACTATTCATCTAATACAACAGAATCAACTTCACTTCGAGGTCCTTTACAGCGTTAAACCGCGTTTTCACTTACTGACGTGATCACTTAAAAACTATAAAACATGCTGTTTGGTTTGGCTCTTTTTTAGAAAGACTTGAATCATTATTGTGATTGTGGGATATATGAGACCTAAATAATAGTCTTGTATCTTCCTCTGCATTGGTAGACAACCCGATACCAATTAATAAGCCAGTAATGAAGCTGGCCGGCACCTGTCGCCTTTCATTATCACCAGTATCTGTTATGAAAGTCTTTGACTCGTCTGTTAGTATAAAGTTAGTAAGTCTGAAACCTTCTGCTGAATGTATTAGCAAATGTTCGCATTTGTGTGTGTTATACCCGCAATTATTTTGAACCCAAAATAAATGAGACTTAGATTAAATTGTTTTACATTTTGCTTTTTAGACAATCAGCTAATGCTGTTAAAAAACTTAGGAAAGTACTGCAGCCAAAATATGTCGAGTTTTTAGCATATAGTACAACGATAAAGGTCTGCAAATAACTATTCTGTTTTATTGTCAACATATTCTTGTTGGAGGTTTATGGAAACGAACAATGAATTTTCAGTTTTTATACCTCATAAAGATTCAGAAATCAACACAGACCCTTTTCTCTCTGCAAAACCTTTTAGATAGGAAAGATCAACCATGATTTGCCATTATCCATTTGATCATTCTGTGTGGAGCTCCTCCTCTTTGGGATTCTTTGGGACGGGAAGTTCAGTGATAACACCAGCGCATTTCTCAGGCTTGTCTCCGTAGCACGAGAGCAATACGCAGCAGTTTCTTTCTGTTCGCTTTCATACAGAGTGATTCAGATCGAGGACCGCATGAGCGCAACAGCATCAGTTCATTGTCAGCCATAGGGCTGCATTTCTGAAGCTTTCACTTGGAATATCATACAGAAGCCCGAGACGCGCGATCTCGTAGAGGAGCCGGCAGCACTGCACGAGCGCGAGCCGCTTCTCTGTCGCGTGGCGCGTTCACGGTAACCGCGATCGTTTTCATGTCAAAGGAAAACTTATGCACGCAGATTGAAATCTAAGATTGAAAGTCTGTAAAAAACAAAAAATGGCTTTAGTTAGTTTTTGCTTTTTAAATTGCACTGTTAGTATGTTTTTCTCAGAAGGAGCAATTACACTCGCTACGTTATCTGCATTTAACATAGATAACTGGTGTAGAATTATGATAAAAGATGTAGAAATGTCGAGCATCATATTACGAGCATCATATTATCTCTTATTATCTAATCATATTATCATCATTTAAAATAATAATACTCTCACTAATAATAATAACAGTTATATTTTTACATCGAATGAATACGTCTGTCGAACTTCTTGAAAAGTTTGCGGCTATTTTATATGTAATTTGTTAAATTTGACTATTGTAACTTCGTGTATTTTGCCGTCTGTCATTAAATGAACTACAAAGTTATTTGTTACCTCTCGACAGCTGCGCATAAAGCCGCATGTACCGTCTTGTTCATTTTGTCTTGCATTTTTATATCTGTCAGACATCGCTAGTTTGATGAAGAATCTGTCAATTAAAAAACAAAACTTTTTCGTCATGATAGTTATGTCGAAAAAAGATTTTAATCTAAATGTAATGGATAAACGCCGACAACACCAAAACATTCATAAAATCAAGTTGTTCGTTATTGAATGAAGGTATCCACCAGAAAAAGTTTCATATGTAAGAGTCATCAGTGGTCAACACAAGCCATTATTTCATTTCATGACCATGAACGAAACTGTTAATCAGCAGGATGTAATGGATAATAAAATGTTGATTCTGTTAAACCCTAAAAATATCGTTGATCGTTTCAGGGTTTGACTGTTGTGAGTGAATGAGCGGAAGAAACTGTGGAAGAAAATATATGACTCTTCTGAGCAGAAGGTTAGTTTGCAAACGTACAGTCACAAAAATCCTCATTCTCTTCAAAACACCCGTAACAATTATTTGTTTAAATATGTGTTGTTTTCTGATGACAGAATATCCGCTTAACGTTTTAATTGAGTAAGTTATGATTATTCAAATCTTTTGATTTGCATCTGACATCGTGTCTCACATCAATAACACAGAAATTATTATGTGGATCCTTCATTGTTTCCTGAAATTAGTTTTGCATGGAAATATTGAAAAGCAATTAATTATGCATGTGGTAGAACTAATCGTTTATCTTTGTACATAAAGACTCCTGTGAAGCTGTGGATGGCACCGCACTGTATCGATTCATAACTCTGTTTAATATACTGTCCTTTACATCCCGTGCAATCAAGAAATGCATCAGCTTACGTTGTATAATAATAAATATATGATGCCGTTTATAGACTACTGGAGGTCAGTATAGAAATTAATTCATTCTACAAGAGTGATTTCATGGATTTCTCAACAGTCAGAACTGAATAAATAAGGGTGATGCATATAGGAAACATCATGGCCCATGAATACTTTTACTGTTAAAAGCCTGATGAGATGGACTGTATTTAAATGAAATTGCTTGATAAGTCTTTACAGATGAAGAGGCATTTATTCTTGTAATTTTCTAATAGAGCTCCAGCATTAAATAAGGATTATAATGTAGGACAGTGAACTCAGGACTATATAGACTCTGTGTACGGTGGGACTTATAGATGATAATTATAGATCACAGATGAATCTCTCCTTGCGTTACAGTAAAGGATTTATTTTATTGTAATAAACCAGTCTGAGAATTTGTTTGAAAACACAATTGTTTGTCTGAGGTATTTGGTTAGATGATGGATTTGGTGTGTAATGTTTTATTCTTGTAGCTATTAGTTTTTCTCCTGTATTGACCCTGACAGGTCAAATAAGTAATTTTTCAAACGCATGATTAATTTCACAGTAGGGGTAACACACATACAGATGATGTTTAATGCATCAGGCAGTCATGGACTATGATTTACCAAGGTCTATATGTTTGGGCAGTTAACTGTTCAGCATGAATATGTTACTAGTTGTACTTATAATTGTCAACTGCAACTAAAGCTGTGCAATTAAGTTAATCATTTTACAACATGTAACTAATCAGTAGCCAATATACCCTATAATTGATTACAAATAAATATGAAAAAATGTAAACGTCACATTGCTTGGAACAATTATTTGTTCATGATTTTGAACGAATGCAGTTAAACAATGTGAAAATGTTTATTAAAAACGCAACATGCAAGTTTGTTACAAATTAATTGTAAAAAAAATATTCTTCACGTTTCTGTAATGCGGTGACAGGTCCTCTGAGATGTTCTTTGGCTATTGGAAGACAAAGGGCAGCACGAGGGTCTAAATGAGGTTTAGTGGCTGCAGATGGGACCCTCTCTTTCTTTATAAAACACTTGACCTTTAATATTAATTCTATTACTACAAGAAAATACAAGCAAGCAATCACAATTAAGCCAAAAATTATAATACGTGCAAATCCACCTGCATCGCTAAATAGTTTTTGCATATAATACTATTTAACAAATCTCGCACCTCGAGTCTTATGAAACAAAGTAATGTGACCTCTATTGTAAAATGACATTTTTTCTGCTATGTTCATTTTAACAAAGTCATTTGTTACATTTAGATCAATAGTGCCCCAGACTAATACAGAAATGTTATAGATGAGACCGTTTGTCGGACAAGGTGTAATCGCGATTAGTTTTACTTTCAGTTGTGGTCGATCCAGTATGTACAGCCCATGTGTTACCTTCATAATGATGGAAAAATGACGTGCCGGCATTTGCCCACTTTCTCTTGATTTATGAACGTGTGGAAATATACGCGGACAGTTTCAGTGTGTTGATAAGAATTGTCTTGACTTCTCATTACAGTGTAAATGGATACAGCTATCATACACTTAACAGTACTTACAAAACAATGCGACGTTATATTTAAACGGATAGGAATAGTTCAATCACACTAAATCATCGCTTCAAATGTTATTTAAATACGCTAGACATAAATGACAAAACTACGTTTTTTTATATCTTGATCAGTGTTTAATGGTGATATTTAGTTTCTGGTTATTATTTCAATTAATATTTTACATGACAATTCTTAAATATCTGACCATATTTGATCTTTTGGCTACATTTCATTAGCTATTTGCGTGTATGTATGAGATAGTATGCGATGTATATGATAAAAAGCAACATCTTCTGGCCGTGTCCATGCTTTTAAAGCTATTACGCTCGGATCGTTTTTCCCTTCGTTCGTGTTTCAGTTCGGTCCGTTCGGCCCGTGTTGCAGCTTTCTGTGCGTGTGCGTGGCATTAGTGAAACGTCATTGGCTCTTCAGAGGGGCAGAGTCACGTCAATCACTCTCACCCGCAGCCGGTGTGTGAGCGGCGCGTTTATTTGCTCTGTTACTGCTGTTTCTCCAGCACTGTCACCTGGACGCAGTACAGGAGGCTGCCATTATATTGCCCATTATCTTACTTGTATCGTATTTTCACATCTCGTTGGCTGTTTTTATTTTGCTTCTCATGTGGAATATACGGGTGTGATTTATACTCTGTAGCGCGCGGAGGTAAGACAAGAAACAACTTTAATCGTAATAAATCTGACTAAGGCTATTTTGTTATTTACGTTTAGTGACATTTTTCTCTCTATTTTCTCTCTATTATTTTTCTCTGTTATTATTACTATAATTTGTTAAATTATCTAATCTCTGTGTTAAATACAATAGTGATATGTTTAATTTCGTAAGACAAAGCAGAAGGCAACTGTGAGCCAGACATATGTTCACCGGGGAAATCTGCGGATATTAAAGTGACCAAAATATTTCAACATTTACTTAAAACATGAAATGTTCGCTCTTTGTTCCTTTATGGATTTTTATGTTGAAAACAACAAATGGCAATACTACTACAGATACTACTACAGATACTACTACAGATACTACTACAGAGCAACGGAGCGCAAAAACTATAATGTATTATTTTGATTGCGTTGTGATAATTCTTTACATGTTAAATCAGTAGTTTCTTTTACTAAAATGCGATCATCCTTTTTTCTCACCTTCGTCATTTTTTTAAACGCTGTTGTACGTTTTGTGTGCATGTGATTGTTAAGTCTAAACATCACAGAAAGTTGTGAATTGAATTCTTTTCCTCATTAACATAATAATAACTGTTGTAATAACAAAACAGGTTTAATGCAAGTAATATTTATGTGATTATGTTTAACATTTTTATCTGATCAATTAACTATTTAAAAAATGTTTACAGAATAACCTCTCCAGTCATTTGGTTTCTAAAGAATGGACAAAAGTCTTCTGCCTGGACCACTCAACATTGTGATGGCCACCCCACCGACTTCATTTCCACAGGAGCCCCTGACACCCCCCAGAACCAACCACTCTTCCTCCCTCAAGCCCAATCAGGTCGGGCAGGTCATCCTGTATGGAGTGCCCATCGTCTCATTAGTAATTGACAACCAGGAGCGGTTATGCCTGGCTCAGATATCCAACACTCTGTTGAAGAACTACAGCTACAATGAGATTCATAATCGTCGTGTGGCGCTGGGCATCACCTGTGTGCAGTGCACCCCAGTCCAGCTGGAGATCCTTCGACGGGCGGGCGCCATGCCCATCTCATCACGCCGCTGTGGTATGATCACCAAACGAGAAGCAGAGCGCCTCTGTAAGTCATTTCTGGGTGAAAATTCACCACCCAAGTTGCCAGACAACTTTGCTTTTGACGTGATGCATGAATGCGCTTGGGGCTGTCGAGGAAGTTTCATCCCAGCGCGCTACAACAGCTCAAGGGCTAAATGTATCAAGTGCTCCTACTGTAATATGTACTTCTCCCCTAACAAATTCATCTTCCACTCACATCGCACACCTGAGGCCAAGTACACACAGCCAGACGCCGCCAACTTCAACTCCTGGCGTCGGCACCTCAAACTAGCAGACAAAACCCCACAAGAGGATCTGATGTTTGCCTGGGAGGATGTAAAAGCCATGTTCAATGGAGGAAGTCGTAAGAGGGCACTTCCTTCCTCCACCTGCTCACCCATGGGCTCTGTAAAGTCTGTCAACTCGGTTCTACCCCACATGATCTCTCCAGAACTAGCCCACAAGAGAGGCAGATATGAGGATGATGATGATTTGGACACCAGCACCCTCTCGCCTCGTAAAGCTCCTCGAAGTTACCCGGTCATTCCAGTTCCAAGCAAAGGTTTTGGCATGTTGCAGAAGTTCCCAACATCATCACTATTCCCCAGCCCATACACTTTCCCTGCGTTTGGCCTGTGCCCACAAAAAAAGGATGACAGTGAGGCAACAAACGGACAAAAAAACAGTGGCCTCTCAGGGCTTCTGTGGCCCGGGCGTAAAGACACTTTTTACCCACCCTTCTGCATGTTCTGGCCCCCAAGGGCAACAGGGGGCATTCCAGTTCCTACATATCTCCAACCTCAACCCAATGCTCTTACCTCCCTTACAGAAAGCCCCTCTCTAAGACAAGCTTTTTTGGACCTATCAGAACAGGGCGACATAGGTACCAACCTGGAAACCAACCCCAAATCAGGTCTGTTCGAGAGTGATTGCCCGCCCATGACCTCTGACTTGCGACCTGCCTCTGAGGGCTGGTTAAAACTTCTAGATGCCCCTTCGCTGCAAACACGTAAGGCCAGTTACCATTCAGCCTTCCGCCCAGTTGTAAAAGACACAGAAAGCATTGCCAAACTTCACGGGAGCCTTGAGGACTTTGGGCCAGAGAGGCATCTTTCTCCAGGCACCAGCTGCAGCTACCAGAGCGACAGTGGTGAAAGTGACGAGGAACAGGAAGTGGACGTGGAAACGAAACAGGATGAGGATCAGGAGGACTTCAGCAGCCGTACAGCGCAGACATCCCCACAGACGCTGCAGCAGCCATGCGGGCTGCACATACGTGGACTCACTGACAGCAGTGCAGGAGAACAGGCCAAAGAACAAGTTTCCTTCTCAACCATCCCTGCTGAGACCTCAGCAGAGGACAAACCCAGCCATGCTGTCAGTCCTCCTGCCATTCTTAAAGTCCCCAGCCCTGTTCACAGATCGCTGGAGGAAAGCGCAGCATACAAAAATGTAAATATTCCCTCCAGGCACTTCAGCTAATTATTTAAATGCAGGCCATACGCTGGCAGGGTCCGTATGCATAACCAGATTGATAGTCAGCGTTCCCTGCAGAAATGAAATATTCAGAGCTATTTGATCCCTCCTAATAAGCCCACCCGTGTTTTGTTTAAAGGCGACATTATGTTTGCTCCCCTTTGTCAATCTTGCCTATTAGCCTTTTTAATCTTTAACCTTCTGACACTACATTAACACAGGAAACAGACAGTCTTAGAGGTGGAAAGGGAAATGGGGAGTCTTTAAAAATTATGCTTAGTGCACCAAGGAACGCATTCATGCAGGATCCAGCCATCAAACTCAATGCATTGATTTATGTAAAGAAACTCAGTAGAATGCCACAGCGTAACAAGCATCAGGATCATATATAAGCAGCAATTGCAATAGCAGCATTGTCATTCTCAAGGCTAATCAATTCTGTGCTTTTGGCCAGTTGATATATTTGTTGCTATATGTTGAACCTTTGGCCTGGTGTTATGAAACAGTTCTAATCAGATGTTGTCTGATGTTTTATGGTTGCAGGCCCACAAGAGCAGAGACGACGGGCTGCCAGCCTACGCAACCAAAAACAAAACAAGCAGCTCAGGTGAGAAATTGTCAGTCAGCTGCAATGTCAGTGTTTTTGCAGAAATAAATACACTGTTACACTGTTCTTGTGGAAATAAATACATATAAAACATGCTTAAAATGATTGCATTAAAGTGCATTTACACTGATTTCTTATATTAAATTGTCTTTCAGATGACAACAAAGAACAAAACAGTTTCTTCGTCCCAGAGACAGACACGACTGCTTCAGAATACTGGCGAGAGACTCCAGGTAAGAACATGTCACTTTATCTCCATCTCACATCCAACACCTACAGCATGAGGAGATACACAGCTAAAGCATATCAGGATTCATCTAAATATAAAGATACAGCATGAAATTCTCTCACTCTCTTAAAATGGAGCAGCTGTCTCCACGATGACACTGAGTTCTGCTGGGAGCCATAACAGTTCAGCAGAACAATCAGCTCAACAGTGAGACGGTGACAATCACCATTTGAACAATATCAGACGCAAATAATTGCCTTTTGCTTGGCAAAATCTTCCATTAGAAAGATCGTAGCTTATTGCCTTTTACCTGTCAGAAAGACATTAAAAGTGTTTTACGGCATCTGTGCCAACATTTATATTATCTAGCGATAATGATCTCCTCATATAACGTTTAATATATTTGAAAAAATTACATGAAACAAATTAAATGAAACCACCTTTGCCTGATTGCTAAACGTCTCCGAGGGGCTCCTAAGAAACGTGATTAGAACTTCTGATTTTCCAAAGAGTCTAAAGGCAGTGTCTTAAAGATAGTTCTCTTTCTTGGGAGAGAAGAAAAAATAATCTAATTTTCCATTTATATAATGCAAACTGCTTTGGCTTTGACTATTCACGGTTAATTGACTGTCAAACGAGGTTGTTATCCTCAGGCACTGTCTGCAAATTTGCTTGTCAAATGAGACAGAGAGGAGGAGAGCGAGAACAGCACCGCTTTCCAAATGAGGAACGCCTTGTTCGGCTTAAAGAGGCAAAACGGCAAATGAGAGAGAGAGAGAGAGAGAGAATGAGGGGAAGATTATACAATTGTGTTGGATCACTTCATTTGAGCCATTTGCAATATAAACACAAAAACACAGTCGTGCAATACAGTCAAAGCAGCTGCTAAAGAGTCCAACCCAAACTGTTTATAATAATGATTTAATATTGCACTAACATTACTGAAATTGGTAATGTAACCGTTCAGAATAATTTGGCCTATTTTATGATAATGCTACATTGTTTGGGTTTTTCTAATGACTTCATTTAGCTGCAGTAAAATGCCCTAATCAGATACTGAGAAATATTCAGGTATAGTTTGTTCAGCTAGTGGAGTCAGATAAATATTATTTTATTTCAACAGAATATTGTCTGTACAGTAAATATACATACACACAAATTTTACCTCATAATATTAATAACAAATGATCGCCATCTCCAACCTCCCCAACAAAAACAGCGTTATATTTGTAATTACAAACAGAGCTGCTTAATATGTAAGGAAAATGTTTCCTTGTGATTTAGGCTGGTGTAAATTTGACTGATATTGTACTGACATCTGCTGGTCATTGATGGAACTACAGGCTTTGTGTCGGAATCTGGCTGAGGACACTGAGGTCCTGTATAGTTTCACTGACTGGACTCTTGACGGGGAAAGAGCATCATATTAATTAATGCCCACGAGTTTAGGATTTTTTAAAAGCTACAAATCTTACAAAATCTGACAAATTCCTCTTTGTTTGTTCAGCAGATCAAAGTCAAAACCCAAACTCACCCGTTTCTCTTAAGAAGGACGTTGAGAACATGGAAAAAGGTGAGATGACAAATAAATCATAAACGTATTGCAAACGCTTGACAATAGACTGTAACTGTTCAGTTTGAAGATGAATGTCTTTAATGATTTGAATGGTGTAATCCGTCCTCAGAGGAACTCCAGAAGGTTCTGCTGGAGCAGATAGATTTACGAAGGAGACTGGAGCAGGAGTTTCACGCTCTGAAGGGCGGCTCTACATTCCCAGTTTTCCGTAAGTTTTCTCACTGCCATCACGGATGAGCATGTGAATGTAAAACAACAACACAATGACACCAATCCTAAATAATGAGCTGACAGACTTTGTAAGCAATCAAATGTACTTCTGTAGTCAATAATAAATGTTTACAGTAGGGGCAAAAATGCTTTTATTTAGCTTGTTTTTTCGCTGCACTAACAAGAGCATTATAGGTAATTAGTATTTAACCCTTTTGCTTAATGGCAACATTCACTCAAACTGACATGAACAAAACCTGATAATCCATGTTATTCCATCTTGATCCGTGTTATTCCAGCTTGATCCGTGTTATTCCAGCTTGATCCGTGTTATTCCAGCTGTGCACATCAAAAAAAAATACTTGACCAATTTACTTCCAGATGTAAAATTAGAGAAGTTCCAGATTTTAACCCCCTTGTATATGAGATGTGTCTTTATATATTGTAGATTGTCCACATTCATTATCCATATTTATATGTGTGTGTGTGTGTTCTGGTGTTACAGATAACTTTCAGGACCAGATGAAGAGAGAACTGGCTTACAGGGAAGAGATGGTGCAACAGTTACAGATGGTGAGGGATAGAAAACAGTGAAACATTTTGAATCTGAAACACAGCAGCAGGATCTAGTTTCTCTGAAGTGCTTCAGCAGAGCAGTGTGACATCAGTCTGCCCCTGTGTTTCAACACATGGATGAGGCCACAGACTGCAGTTGTGTGTCAAACAGTCAAACAGACAGAAATCATACATGAGAGAAAAGCACATGGCAGATGCAGTAAATATTCAGTCCTGACATAATGTTAATGTTAACTGATGTTGACTAATGTTAACAGTTGACCTGTATTGGTGCCTGTGTATACCAATACACAATAATAAATGTTATATTACCAGGTAATTCATTTTTATTTTATGCATTACATACTGTAACACTGGACTAGCCAGGATTGGAGTAGTTTCGTAAAATGTTCATATACTCTATCAACAATATAGTAATATTAATAAATGAATATATTAATGAATGTAATAATGCTCTTTTGTAGATTCCCTATGCAAACATCATTAGAAAAGAAAAGGTGGGGACACATCTAAACAAAAGCTAAATGGTGAGTATCAAAGTTATTTTCTTACTTTTACATGAGTTACATGATTATGACAATTTATATGACAATTTAAAATGAAAACAAGCATTGCAACATGTCAACAGATATTGAATATTTTAATTGTTGACATGCAAGTTGTTTTTAATTATGCTGTTTGTTTTGATATTTGGCTGAAGGAAACTTCATGTGACGGTAAATCAAGCCGAGACTGAAACTATCCAGAAGATTCTTCGAGTTCCGGTTCCTCATCACCCTGAGCTGCTGTCAGTGATCAAACACCGTCAGTGATCAAACGCTGTCAGTGATTCCACACTAAACAACCAATGACACAACAGTTATATGCATCTGCCAGTGATTTAGAACCCATTTCACCTGTTTTCTGTACAGAAACCACATTTTGTTTATTTATTAACTTATTTAAGTTTATTTATGAACCCATCCATTAACTTATTTATCAACAACAGCAAACTGTACAATTATATTAGCTGTAGGTTGTAAATGTACATAAATGAGGGTGTGGGGCGATCGATTGCTCTGTACTGTGGCTTATGTCTAAGAGCATTCTGACAGTGTGTAAACCTTTCTTGTTTTGCCTGTTTAAATACAACACTGACCTAAACACAAGATTTTAAGAAGTTATTATTAACTGTTCATGGAAATGTATTTAAATATGTTCTTGTAGTTTCTCTACTATTTATGTGGATAATTAAAGTCTATAATATGAACAATTACTGGCTGATTATTTGTGTTTAAACAATTACTTACAACAAGTAACAATTAGTGCTTAAATGTTTCTAATAAGCTTGTATTCTATTTTATTAAGCACATAATGTGTGTATATGTAGTCTGTAACAAATATTGTAGTATAACAAAACTTGATATTTATAATATTAGTAATGACAAAAACTATAATTATGGTTCATATTTCTATAGTATTATGCGGTGTAATAAATAGTACTGACAATAGCGACATACAATAACAAGCAGATCAGCAAATAAACAAATCAACTATTTGCTGTGAAAAATGTACATAAAACTATAACGTTGTCTTACTAATAACAATGAATTGCATTTTCTGATTAATTTGGTTATATAGGAAAGATGTACAACGTTAAGCTATATGTCAATCAAAACTCTTGGCGGCGCGCTTGTGACGTTGCTAGTGCGCGACGCAGGCTGCGTTACGTCACCGCGGCAGGGGCATCATGGCGTTCACGCTGTATGCGCTGATTCAAACAGCGACTTTATTAACAAATGCCATCGCAGTTCTTCACGAAGAGCGATTTCTCAGTAAAAGTACGTAACTGTAAATGCGTTTTAGTTTTTATTTATAGGTGTAAGATGACAGTGTTGATATATGAAAGAAACTTGTTGTCTAGACTAGTGTTTTACTTCTAAATATGCAGGAAACTGGTAACCATATAAAATGCTATTAAATGTTAAACAGTCATTGTGTCATCAACTAATTTCTGAATGAAATATAATCGTTACAATAAAATGAATTGATTGTTTGACTGTTTCAAATGATTGTAAAAGGTTTATAAAATGTTCGGATACATGACTAGAGTTTAGACAAATATAAATCGGACATGCAAATCAGTTTATTCCTAATAAATAATAATATTTTACTGGTAATGTGTATAGTATCTATCATTAATACTGTATAACTAGACAGAAAAGCAGTCACTGTTGCATGTATCACTGAGGGCTGTTAACTGACCAAACACACTTTTTCAGTTGGCTGGGGAGCAGAACAAGGTATTGGAGGGTTTGGAGATGAACCTGGAATTAAAGCACAACTACTTAATCTTATTCGTTCTGTTAGGACTGTCATGAGAGGTACGTTCATATTAGTTCATACCGACCTTTTCATCCAGGTAATTACAAAAGATAAATTTGT
>JBAJNP010000177.1:1695-33447 GCA_036877545.1 Yasuhikotakia modesta | reverse complement strand
GAACTCAATTTATATTACATTAATACATCATTTACCAGGGAAACCTTATTTTCTGCTTAAAACTGTAATCTTCATATCTATAGCTATAGCTAGTTAAAAATATAAAAAATAATAAATGCAGTAGGATCTAAAGCTTCAGTTTAAATCCTTTTGACAAGAAAAAAATGGTTTATGACAAAAGACAAACCAACTCAAAGATTTAACAATATAAATTGACAGTTTATTCTGGAGGGACTGCAGACTGAACAGACAGACAATTCAATCAACAATTTTGGACAGTAATAAATGTATCTGATATGAAAAATAATGCAAATTATTCACAGTATATTACAGGTGCAGAGTAGAATAAAAACTTTCTTTTTAATTCATTTGAACTATTTCTGTACAGTACTGACTGAGTGACTAAACCTTCATGTTCACACAGAGTAACTTCAGATCAAGACTCAGTGATTTTAATGTTTCACTTTTAAAAAGGTTTTCTTGTGCAGCAAGGAAAATTATTTTTTTAGTTGGCATAGTACAGTAGTTATATTAAGTGCTTTCCATACATCCCATTCAACAGGGTGTGTGTTGTGATGAATTCTCCAAATAACTAAGATACCTGACAGAACGTGGGGTGATTTCAAAGGACGCCGGCTTCAGTGAGTGAGGTACTGCCCTCCAACAACATTCCCTTAATATAAACACGCACCGTGTAAAACAGAGTTACAAAGTCCTGTGTACTGAAGACTGTGTCAGCTAAAGCAAAGCCCAGCGTGGAGGGAATAAAGCCTCTGCCATACTCCACCATCCACGTCCCTGCGCTCCACTGCACTGAGGTCGCCTCTCCCACTGCATGCAATATAGTGTCACCTGCCATCACAACACACACTTCTATTCACTCCTGAGATTATGCGTCACAACTCAGAACACGGTTTCTCACAGCTTTTCATACCTGGATAGTAAGTCTCACTTTTAGTCGTTCCCTCTTTCCATTGCCTGAATGTTCCTGAAATGATAGTGTCTGATATTTCTGCCCAGTAACGGCCTGAAAGACAAAAGTGAACATGAATGGATATATAAGCAATACTGAAAGGTCACTGATGTCTGGAGTCTGTGTGACATTTACTACAGAAACAGATATTTATGTTATCCAATATGCTGTAGCAGTGGGTACATTCCTTTATAAAAGAGATGCTTATTTTTGTAATTACAATTATTCTTAATGGTGTTTTTTTTGCGATAATAAGGATTTGGGGGAGAAACTGCCTAATGGTGACCTAATAAAAACATGTTTAATTGTTTTTATGCAAAACCTAAATTCTTTCATTTAAATGTGGGCTAAAATAAACCCTGCAGCAGAGCTCAGCCAGCAGGTTACCTGAATGCCCACCGGTGTCCACTGCCGTGCCGAACAGCAGCACATACTCTGTGAGAGACGCATGCAGCAAACACATGGAGCCCATCCACCCGCCAGCGTTCACAAACACCCACTGCAGGTCCTCATCAGGAAGAATGTGACCCGGGTATCTCTTCCGCAGCTCCACCACCACCTTAGAGAACGCCTGTTCATGATCCTGGCCTGAGGAAAGGACAAAAACAAACAACACAATTTCAAACACTGAAACAATTTTAGAGCTTTGGTCTTTTTGTAGTTTGGAAAGTCATTAAATAAAAACAAAAGCTCTACAAAATTTCAAAACATCTATATAAACACCTAACCCTAACCCTATCTATCTATCTATCTATCTACTTAAATATTTATTGATAACATACATCTTACAATTAAGTTTTTATGCAATACAGTTAGGTTTTTAACACAATATCAATTCTGAATTTTCAGAATAATCTTTCGAGTTTTATTTTCCATCATTTAGTGAACAATAAAAGCTATGCATTTGCCTTTCAATGGTTAACATATGGTTAATGTGATATGTTATTCCATTTATATCACTGGTTTTGTAACAGATTTCAGTATGGGATGATACATTTGCTCTCAGCTTGAGAAAGGTCTGCATATGTTTACATGAAATTTGAAAAACGCTCTCACCAACGTTGATCGGAAAAAGTTTAAAGAGGTTTACCTGCATACTGCCTTGCTAACCTGGCAACATCTTCTTTAGTAAAGACATATTGTTTATTTGTCATCCAGTATTTCAGAAACTGAACTGTCAACAGCAAAGTACAAAAAACCACAACCAGTTTGAGGACATTTCTTATTAAAGACATCGTAAAGATGTTTAAAGTAAAACTATGTCTAAGATCACACAACAGCTCACAGACTTCTTCCAGACATGCAGCATGTACAGCATGACCACATGAAGGGTCGACGTTCATCAAGGGTCGACGTTTCTGAACCAATCGGCTGCCACCAGGGCGGCTTCTCATCCAATCGCGTCGAACCTCAGCACGGAAGACTGTGCGATGCTTCATTACAGTCAATACGCCACCTAAAAACGCATAAAACATACAGCCTGAGCCTCTGTCTCTCAGCCAAGACATTCTGAACAAACACGTATATTTATTTTATATTATTTCCATGTATATTACAATTTTAAGCACAGAGCCCATTATTGTAGCATAATCGTAGGAGCGTTCATATTTTTGGGACGTACTGCATTTAATGCGCGCAAACTATTTCACTTCATGATACTCATGGAGGAAGAGCGCAGGGTAACTTGAAAACTGCAAATGAACGACCAATAAGTGCTCCAGCTCTAAACATCGGATGGTCGGGCGGACCAGATTCAATAGTGACAGGAGAACTTTACCATATCTGTGTGTTGTAAGATGGACAGTGACCGTAAAGCAACGTTTGATCCTAAAGGTAACATATGTTTGTTTTCTGTAGTGCATACAACATATCTAACTATGCATGGTAATATTAAGGTAATAAGGTAATATTACTAATTTATCTTTCACATACTGAGGTATCTGCTTTTTTACTGCGTCAGGCAAAAGAGAGTAGTGACAGTTCACTGGTACAACTTTATGTTTGACACTGTAGACGCACGAGACGCGTCACGTGATTGCGGCCTGGCTGGAAAGCTGATCACGTGACTTTAGCAGCGCGAGCTCCGATTCGTTTGAAAGAGCTGCTTCGTCTCAGTGAACCGGTTTAAACAATGAGCCACCGGATAGCTGGTCGCCATTTCCGGCGCTATCTAACATATATTTCCCGTGACAAACGGGAAAATAGGCTGCTAATATCCCAATCCCAAATGTTCTTTTTCATATATAACGGGTTAACATGTTTTTCAGGAAAAGTCCCGCCCCAAGGATTCAATATATAATCATTTTATTGTATTCTCCGCCCCCTAGAGTGTTCCTAAAATCCTACTGTTCCTAAAAACACTGTATTTTACAAGGCATTTTTAAAATACATCGTAACAAACACCAGTATAAGTAAACATGTTTTAAGTAGAGTTATAAAGATAATCAAATATGTGATGATTTGTGTGTGCTTCCAACATAGCATCTGTTTTACTCTCTGTCTTACAAGTTCAGTATTCATAAATTTGATTAGAGAGCTCTGGGTCCAGTTCATTGATTCATTATTTCCGTAATTTTGATTTTTAAGAGCACCAGCATTTAAGGTACAATCCCCTGCAGGACTCCTGGGTTCTGGTCTCGGCTCATCGGATGAAGCGTCCATGGAAAGGACAGGTGGAGAAACCGCCGGAGGACAACATTCCACGACACGACCCGAACAACCCCCTCTGTCCTGGCAGTGTGAGAGCCAATGGAGAGGTGAGGAACTGCCTTCCAGCTTATTCAACCTGCTTCTCATCTGTCAATCAACTGTCATGTTTGTGACAGAAGCGGTTGAGACAACTGCAGTGCAATACGCAATAATTTTGTGTTTAACCATCTGCTTTATGTTTATATTAATGTACATGTTTTGGTTTGCGTGAGATGTGTCTGTTTCTGTAGCTCCACTGTAAAGAAAAAACATAAATGCAAAGCATTTTATTTTAATTTGATTGTATTTAGAAAAAAATGATAATAAACTGATCATGTTTATGATCCGCTGGTTCATGTGTGTTTGATGAGGTTGGATCTAAACTCAGGACTGAATCTGGCCAATAAAGTATCTTTTCTGCTGTGTTTTGAAGGTGAATCCGGCGTATGACAGCACATTCATGTTTGAGAATGATTTTCCCGCTCTCCAGCCAGACGCTCCAGACCCGGGTATCATTCCATTCCCACAATCCAGTTCACAACTTTACAATTACATTACTATGTGTTAATTTTAAACTTCATCTCCCTGATCATGGAATTTGTTTGTAAAAATGTTGTTTAACTTTAATTTGCAGGTTCAGATCATCACCCGCTTTTCAGAAGCAAAGCAGCCAGAGGCGTTTGGTGAGAATTCATCACTTAATATCACCATAATAATTGTGAAATGTTTTAAACTTGTGTGTTTAAATGTGTGTTTCTTTTACTATGATAGCAATCATTTGGGCTTACGGTTTTAATTTTCCCCAAAGACTTGCATTGGGTGAAAAAATTTGCATTGGACCAGCAGCCACACAGAACACACTTTAGCAAAAGGACTTTCATAAAGGCTGCATAGCACTTTCAACAACTGCATAACACTTTCATAAAGGCTCCCCAGAACACCTTAGCAACCACATAGCAATCCCCTGACAACCACACAAAACACCCCGGCCTGCAGTGGAAAGGGTAAACAAATTATGTGGCTGTTTTTAGAGCAGCTCTCATTTGCACAGATTGATTGAAGAAACACTGAGGGATTCTCTGTTAACTCAGTGTTTAAACTCGGATACTTTGGCTCATGGTCCCTGAAGCAGCGCTAATAAACTATTTCCTTGTGTTTAATCGGGGGAGCGCTCACAGAGAGGAAAGACACAATGATTTTATGTTGTGAAAAAGCATTAGATGTATGAGTCTGGTCGAGGCCTTTGCCAGCATTAAATTTTCAGTAGAGCGTGACTTGTGTTAGTCTATTATGTGGATTAGGAAACTAGTTCTGGCACTCCAGCTGCCTTCATTTATGTTCAAGTTGTGCAAAATGCTGCTACATGGTTATTGTATGCTATTATATGCTTTATCCTTCATCCTTCAAAGTATATGCCGGTCATGTCCAAGGAAAAAGACAACAGCCTCATACCTGCCCTACAAAAATAACAGATGAAATGTTTAATCATCATAAGTCAGTGTACAGATGTAGTTTTACATAATTGTTCTCAAGATATTTATTGCATAACTGTTGTATTAATAATTTTGATGAAACACATTTTTGGTCTGTTTGGAATTTCAGTAAATTATAATTTGTTATTAACAAGCAAGTATATGTTATTTTTTACTTGTGTTTAAAGTGATATGTGTCCTTCTCAATCGATTTTGTTTAAAAATACATTTTGGTTCACAACCCACACCCACAACTATTTGTACAAATAATACAGGAAAATGATTTTATTATGTTTAAAATAATTCTTGCTTTATTTAAGATATTTTAGAGTCTCCATCAACAACAGAAATAATATCATAATCGCACAAATAATTTTTTTGAACTGTCGATTCGTTTTCAATGTCCTGTTGTTAACACTAGGCGGTGCTGTTACCAAGAAAATGATCACATGACAATTTCTGACTGAGCTGTTTACAGTACAGTTTTGACCGACTGGTACAGACAGACACTGAAACAGCATCTGTGAGTGCAACAATGCAGTCAGTGGCATAGCAGGAAATCACAGACTGATGTGCATCTCTGATATAGTAAGACTAGCGCTTGAGGCACAAACAAGTCAAAGATGGTTTGAGATGGGCTGACTGGCCCACATTAGCACAGCTTCTGGGTTTCATTCAGAGCAGAGCAGGACTCTTTTATTTATAACTAGAGTGAGTGAGAAGTTTTACACCCTCACTGTACGTAAGATGAATTCTGCACAGACCAAGACACCAGGAGTAATGTAAGATACATAGATCATTACTTTAATTTTATTGACATAATGTTTCCTGTGTCTTCTCAGTAAGGTCATGTGCTTTCACCCCTGGTCTGACATTACCCTCCCCCTCATGCAGCCCCCAGAGATCCGCAAAGTGATTGACAAGTGGGCAGGGCTGATCGAGGAGCTGGGAGCTACATACACATGGGTGCAGGTTTGTACATCCACTCCATACTGTCAGCCCTGCTTAACATTCAGCTGAGTGAGAGCTCACAAAATCTGCAATAACTCATCTTTAAAAATGAAGCAGTGGGACAGGGAGCAATGGAACAATACTGTCTTACTCATCACTGCTAATTGGATCAATTGGGAGAAGCTCTTCAGTCGGGCTGTTCCAGCGCTGATCAATGCCGGGCCGAGCCGAGCCTTCCTGCGGCCTCTCTGGAAACATTAATGCCCCTGCAGGGGAATAGTAAACACTTCAAAGTTTCCTGAGACGTGAGTGCAGAGAATTAAGATATTTGTGCCAAAAGATAGTCACTCATGAGCGAGACCCACTGGCTTTTAACAGTCTAGATTTAACTTCATTAATGTTCTATCTAAAGGGGGACATATCTGACAGATAGTCAGTTTAATTTCCCACCTTCTGTTTAGCCTTGATTGGCGGATTATATTAAAACTAGATTTTGCAGTACTAATAGAACAGAATAATAGAAGCTTCTTTCAGCTCATGCTGAATAATTGTGTGAAACAGCCCTTCAGAAGTACTGGGGCAGTTAAAACAATCACTCTGTTTACTGTGGACTCAACAAATCTTTTATGATTAACAGATAAATGAGGCTAAAGTACAGAATGTCACATTTTGTTATTTGGCTGTTTCAACACTTAAATGTTTCACAAATCTAGAAGAACAGCAGAGTTTCTCTGTTTAATGAGAGTTTAAGTATTAGGACACAGTTGTGTTTGTACGTGATCAGCTGTGTCTGTTATGTTCATTGTTACACATTAAAAGCAGAGATTGTGTGATAACAGTTCTGTCTGTTGTCTCTGCAGTCACAGAATGTCACATTTACCTTCTATTCATATTTTAATTCATTTTTATCATTATTGTCTTAATAATTATACAGGTTATGGTATGTAATAGTGGGTTAAAGCACAACAATGCAAGTCAGGCATTAGTTTGATGTGAGGTGGCCTCAGGCTGCTGTATGCACAGTTACACCAACATGGTAATAAAACAGGATTCTTTAAAGAATCATGGCATGATTAAATACATGTAAATACATCATTTGCTGCCTGATGTTAAACAGCCAAACCTGCTTTTACAGTCATGAACAAAACAGAATTCTGTTACATGAAATACTAACACTGTCCATGGAAACTTTAATCCTAAACTCCTAATGAAAGAGTAATAAATGATTTAGTTGGACTAGAGATTAGGCTTTGCGTTCTGAAAGCGTCTGAGCATGTCTACACAGTAGAGGGAAGTCATTTTATCAGCAGAAGTTTTTCTATTATATGATATTATATGTGTTTTAAATCAGTATATGAATTTGTCTGATAGAAAGTGAAGGCTGAGAAAACACACAAAATACAATACACTGAATATAAAACTACCTGAAGAGCATGAAGCAGCCATACACATACACAAATGATATGAGCTGTGCTTTTAATGTTAAACATTTGAAGCATGTACAGCAGTAGTCATGCAGGTGAGTCAGTGTTTATGAATCTCTCTTGGCAATGAGACATCTTGAACTCTTTAGGGGAGATTGCCCAGAATTCAGGCAAACTACTTGTCAATGGAAATGTATTGGGACACGGCTGGTTAGGATGCTGTTGGTACCCTAATGCATTACATACAAAAATGCGTCTGCATTTCTTGTAGTTTGTTTCACTAGAGAGTACAGGTAACCAGTTTCTCCTCATGTGAGGAGATGTGCTTTACTTCGTCTGAGTGATTCACAGGCTCTGAAGTGCAGTGACTTTAGCTGAGTCAATATTTATTAAGTGAATAAGTGAAGGGCAGATCTTGCTCAAATCCTTTAATATCACCCTTCAGGGAGACGCCAGACTTCCTGCAGGATGTTACTGCTGAACTGTGCTGTGTCTGCGCCTGAATGCCTGCAGCATGTTTAGGGCTGTTTTGTACGTTTATATACAGTATTGTGCAGCTTATGTCTGGGTTTTCTGACAGAATGTAATGTTTCCATTTCTGTCTGTCTTACATTGCAGATCTTTGAGAATAAAGGAGCCATGATGGGCTGTTCCAACCCTCATCCTCACTGTCAGGTATCTGTCACCTTCTTTCTTTATTGATGTCACATTTCTTCCTCTTTCTTCCCCTTTCTTTCCAATTAGTCTTTGCGGCAGTCGATTCATTGAGACAGAAAAGATTAAGATGTTTTTGCTGTCTTTGACCCTTTGAAGCATCTGGAAGCAGGAATAGAGCTTCAGCTGTCACCTCTGCAGAGAAATGCCTGACATGTTGAGCTAATGCAAGCGGGGGTTTAACAGCCCTGCAGACTCCAATTAGAGAACTACAGAGATGTTCCAGGAGAAAGACGCCAGCAGAACAACCCGCCGCTAGTATATCAGTCTCTCCTCAGGGTGTGTGTGTGTGTGTGGGGGGGGGGGTGCTTGTCTTTGGGGGTTCTGGGTATTTTTTGTGAAGGAAGGTTGCTGGGTTGGCAGTGGGATAGAAAAAGAAGCTTTCAGTGTAAATGATGTGTTTTAACAGTGTCTTCATGTTTCTGCTCTGACACAAAGCAGCAAGTTGCTTTCCTTTTCTCATGTTACCATTTATTTCCCACTCTCTCACCCTCGACTCCTCTGAGCGAAAGAAAACTGTCACTGTCTCGCCCTCGTTTCCTCTGAGCGCAGGAAAGCCGTCACTGTCATGCTGTGACAGCACAGCAAGCCAATCTGACTGGGTTGGATGCACGCTGAGCCCCTCGCTGAATATGTTGTACGGTGGTTATGTTTTCCACTAGGGGGCAGTAGAGTACTTTAGTTAAATTCATATAAAACGTCTTCGAACGGGCGACGCTAAACTCATCCTTCCCCTTTAAACACCTCTTGAAAATAAACCGCACCTGACGAACATTGAGTTTAATGTTCACATATATTTATTGTTTACCACTGTTTACCACCTTTCATATCTCTCAGCTTTAACAAACCTGATTTTTAATGCTGACATTCTGTTACTTAGAAAAATGTTATTTAACTGTAACTTGGTAGCTTGTGAACAATGAAGTTGTTCCAAATAAAGAAAGATTATTCAGTAATTAGAAAGAAAAGTCATTTTATATATTTTATCTTTCAAAAACAATATGCTGATGTTAATATAGTGAGGCAAAGTAAAACAAAAACATAGCATATCTATATGTGTAAGTGATGATAACTGTCTGCAATCTGTTTCACCTCTAACACTAAATGGCAAAAAAACCAGGTGCTGTGTGAGGTTGTTATTGCATATATGAGTGATTTTAAGGCAATTGCTTACTGGTCCAAGTAACTGATGCGCAAAACTAGAAAAGTAGCATTTATCTCCAGTATTGCTTTACAACATTGCTAATTACTGTTTAAACCCACAGTCCTCCATTGTTCTGGCAACCAGGTGACATTTTTGCTTTTGGTTGAGCCAAAAACTCAAAAAAAGCACAAAAAGTCAGCTTTCAAATGACTTACAGATTTCTCTGTGTATTAAAACATGATAGAAGCAATTTAGCAGGCAAATTGTGTAACCTCTTTAGCACCTCCCATTACACTGTTTCCCTGACAACAGCTCATCCATACATCATACTAAGACAACAAATCCACCCGTGTCCCAGTATGTGCTGGACATAATATCAATCATAAACCATAAACATAAATCAACCCCCAGCATTCACACAGCCTCAGGAATCTGAATTCTGCCCAGATAGAGTCTACTGTATGCTATATAGTTACTGTACGCTATATAGTTACTGTACGCTATACAGTTACTATTAGCTATATAGTTACTCATGAAGCTTCTCATATGATTTTATCAATGGTCAGAGCCAAATGTAATAAATCTGTCTCTCTGCATGTGTGTGGCTCTGTGTGGCTTTAGGTCTCTGTTAGTTGGCAGGAGCCGGGTTTTACCCAGCATGTCCTGAGAGAGACGGATAAGCCGCATATATCCGTCAGCCCACTTTCACCAGGAGCAGCAGTGGATGAGAGTGTTTGTGGATAGAGACTGTCTGTGTTGATCTGTGTCTTCGTCTCTGTTTTTTGTCCCATGCTTTCTCATATCATCCGTAACCACCCACCTCGAGCAAACAGAAAACGTCAGCTCAGAACAGATAATCTTCCTGTTAAAACACTTATTGTGATGCTTGTTTGTCAATTATTTCAGTTTAGGATGTTTTCAAAATATTAATGTTAGTTGGGGTCCAAGAACATCATAAATGTTAAAAAAACTTGCTTCACATTTCACAAGTGCACTCAAATGAGATTTTCAGTCCATTTTTGTTTCAGTGGCTGGGTCCACTCTCTGTTCGGTTTCCTTCAAAGGGCCTGGAGTTTATTTGAAGTGTTCACATGTTAGTCATTTATCTGTGAACCACTTTCAGAGCCCTGAAACAACAGCTACCTTTATGGTGAATTTCATAAAGGTATCCATGTTTCTAGTTTGTAAAGGTACAAGAATGTATGTTTCTTTATTGTTTATGGTTACTTTACATCTGTTAGTTGGAGTTTCTCAGTCTCAGTGCTGCCTTTGATGCTGTCCTTGTCTTTGACATTTTTATGACTAGGCTGGAGTATTATATTGATAATGTGGAATTGCGTTGCCATGGTTTGAATCATATTTATCTGAACATTTTCAATTTGTAGCCATAAATGGTGAATAAAAGGTGTCATACTGATTACGAGTTCAGTACGAGTGCTGCAGGGCTAAGTACTAGGACCTTTGCTGTTCTCCCTGTACATGCTAAAATAGAGTTTGTTTACAGTTACACTGATAGTTATCAAGTCCATATATATTTGAGGCCCAACAAAATACACCAACTCACCAAACTGATGGAATGCATAGATGATATTAAAAACCCACAGAAGAGAACCTGACCTGACAGATTTTTTTATGATGACCCTCTCCCCAAAGATTTGATTGATGATCATTTAAAGTCCAGAGCTCTGCAGATCTGAACTGCTTTACCTGTCTGTTGCAACGGCAGACTTGTCATCACATTGTCATACTGAGAAAGATTATTGCCTAAACTCATGTAATGATTGCATCTCAGTCTAGTATAGACAGGGTTGTTTACAATGTCATTTTACTTATCAATTTTCATCACTCATACAGCAGAAAAATGGCAGTAAGTAAAATGGCTGGTCAGTAGTGACGTATAATTGACATTCTCTTGGAATTTCATGGCTGATGCCTTTCAAAATGTTTAAAATGAGTCAAACAGCCGCTCACTGCAGCGAGAGAGCGAGCAAGAGAGAGAGACAGACTTTATGATTTTGCTGCTTCTAGAGAACCTTATTTCATTTTAGATATTTAATTGGAATTCTTCGGAAAATGGATTCGATTAAAAAAGTGTTTTTCTTTTTTTTGCTGTCTACAGGGATTTAGTGTTTAATGCATAAGCACAGCAAGCTCATTTTCAATAGCCCTCCGCGTAAAATGCTTACCTGTGTGAACTTCTGCAGCCTCAGAGGTTGTGTGGAGCTCCGGGGAATAACTCTGTTATTACAGACGCATAACTGAACGACTTCATGTGAATGATGTGAAAGCAATTATAAAAATGATGATAGTGAGAGCTCTTCATCCTGAAGAAGCTGTTGACTGTAAACACCTCAGGCTTTAACCCTGACAGTCTCCCGCTGTACGAGAGCAGCTGGACTCATTCAGGTTTAAAAGGTTCTCCTTCATGAACCTCAAGCTGAAGCAATTTCCATGTATATCAAAAGCATCAGTTACGTTAAATATGGAAGGAATACGACCAGATAAACTATAATGTTAACTTTTAAGTGTTTGGTTTAATTGTCAAGTTGCTCACAGTTTGGACACAAAGGATGCTGTTCATGAAACAAGGGCAGAATGATGAAGATTTTGTGTTTATAAATGAGTCTCCGTGAGTGTCTGATCTAAGAGGAAAGCAGCTGTAACCGGTGTGATAAAATTAAACAAGATTTAACTGTATGTAAATGAAGAGTGTATCAATGTGTCAGCTACCAATGAGAGCAAAGATGACACATCTCATGTGATCTGCCTTCAGATACAGTCAGTACAGTAATGGAATTAAAATTAACAAACAAATGGAAGAATTAAATTAGAATTTAAAGAATTAATAAAAAATTTCCATTCATTAGCATTAATCAGATTAACAAAATTATCACAATAATAATATATTATATAATATATTTAGAACATCTGGATCTAGTTCTGTTGAAATTAATCTAGATGTTTTATGTGTAATTTGTTCATGAATCAGTTCCTGTTGTTTCATTGAATTGAATGTGGCAATTTACATAAGAATCATTTTCCAAATGATTTGCACAGAAATTTGTTCTGCTTGTGTTTCATGAATCAGGGGTTAATGTTACGCACCAGGCAAACCCTAATTTCCAAATTATTGGTGAACAGCAGGTGCGGTTTTCCTGCTTCCCACAAAATCAAGAACACAGTTTAGAAACCCTTTAAAATTGTCTAACGGTGATTCATGTTGTGTAAACACTAAATCTCTCAGACTGTCTGTTAACTCTGCTTCATTCAGCTGTTTTTAATGCCGTCACTGGACACTGCCGAGACGCCCTTGAAAGAAATCGCCCTAAAAATGATGAAGTGACTTGAGATGTGACCTGAGAGCAATGATTTGTTTTCCTTTCAGAATCTTTCATTTTCAGAAATTTAGAGCAAGCTTAGACATTTGGCATATCGCCCCGAAACGAAGAATAAACACGGACAAACAGAGTGCTGCTCTGTTCCAGATGTTTGTTGGAAGTGGGACTGATTCCCGAAGCCTTTAAAAGGACAACCCTGATTTTCCTCAAGTGTTATTTGAGTTTTACTGCAATATAAACTGAACCACAGGAGAACAACACATTGCCTCAGTTCCTAAATTAAGCAGCAATGTTTGACGTAGTTTGTTAGGAATCATTTTAATTCCTTTGTCTGCCAGTAAGCCTAATTTTTCAAAAATTTCATGCCCTAAACACAACACTAAAGTTTTGTCTGGTCACCGTTTGGTTTCACTTTGACCTGCGACTGAACCTGGTGATTTAAGGTCCACATGTATCCAAAGTTGCTATTTATATTTTATTAGTGTGTTCCTGATCTTACTGTGCACAATTCTTAGGTTTATATTCTAAATGAAAACTTGCCCCACATTTTTTCTCATCAAATATTATGTTTCTGAAGAACAAAATTACAGAAACTGCAGACAGAGTTTTAGGTTGACTTTAATTTGAACTGATACAGAAATCATAAAGATTTATCCCATTCTGGGTTTGAATGTGTTTTTATATATAAAATACAATCAATCAAAGAGAGGCTCTCACACAAATGTGTTAAAGTTATGTCATTCTAAATCAGTTTTAATAGTTCTATAGAGGAAATAGAATGAATGTTCAGTCATTCATATCTTTTGACATGAGGCTTTAGTCAAAACTTGTTTTAACCCTACAGGTCAGAAAAGCCAAATCAATGCTTTACATGAGAACCAAAGTCAAAGAATTTGTCAGAGGCTCATATTAGCTTCCAAAAGTGTGTGTGCTTCACAAAACAGTGCGGAGAACTTAAATTCATGCTCTGTAACCTCAGACAACTGTTCCTAGTTCTCACATGCATCATTTAACTCATTTTCATTTTCGCTTATTATTTTTGACAGCAGGCAAACAGAAATTTGTCTCTTGATTATAACAACTGCTCCCTTGAGTATTATGATGGATTATCAAAACATGCACAAGAATTAGAATTAGCTTCTCATTAATCGACTGTGAGCTTTAAACTTTTGTTAGTAAAGCCACATCAGTCAGCGATTGCCAGCACACAGGGACTGCCTCAGAATGGTCAAATTCATTCTGGCATTTGTATGTCACATCATAACAGATCTTCCAATGTTAGTTTAATAAAAGCAGAGTTCACAGGGATAAAATACATGCTTTTGGAGTGTTTTAAGCCATTTTTTTTATAATGCGGTCATCTGTTTGCTTTGAGAACAAATTGTGAGTATATAATGCTACACACATAGCATTCGGCTTTGATCATTAAAACATTACAGAGGGATCTCAGTTGGAAAACTTTAGCCATTGCTGTTGAAAAACAGTTAAACATTTTATTAGGCCTCTAAATGTGAAGTGAATGCAGTTGGACATGTTTCTAAATGTTTGTTATCTATGACCAGTGCAATCAAATGTAATGAACGTTTTATTGGGTTATAAAGTTGGTTACAGATGAGTGAATGCAGAGCGCTGGGGCTGACAGGTGTACTGGCAGTTAAAGGAGCTGACGTGGCTGTTTTCTGCCTGTTCATTTCATTCTTCAGTTGATGGCTTTGTTTGGGAAGACATAGAGAAAGTGTGTCCCTGACATTTCACTAGCTAAGTGTCTTTTCATTTTCACTCACATTTAGGAGATAATTGCCATATGGCCGCAGCAAATCTGTCACTGCAAATTAAATTTGAAGTGGTTACTCACAAACAGCTCAGACAATCTGTGTGTGTGCAGCATTGTTTTCTCAGTTTAAATGTGTCTGAAGTATAGATATACCGGCAAGAGTGGCACAATACTATACACAATAATACACAATACACAATAATAATGTTAAGCAGTTGCGGCACATGGTGAACTTGACCTTCTGTTTGGTCAGTGGGTCGTGGTGGGTTCTGATGGTGTACCAGTAGATTTTACTCAGTCTCTTCTGTTCTTCTATGACATTCTCACATTTGATTGGATAATGAAAAGTGGGCGTCCCATATAAGAGGCAACATGGAGGCAATGGATGTTAAATGGAGGCAAACATAGTTATGAATGTGGTGCTTCATTACTAATTCATTACTAATTACTAATTCTTGCTTGATTTCTTAATTATTCTTTCTTGTTGAACATCATGTTTAAGTAAATGAATTACATTATGGCAATGAAATGCATTGTGAATACGGCAAAATGACTGAGGTGACCTTGAGCAGGACACTTTTTCACCAGTTTCTCCCAGGTTCTGCAGTGCTGCCACAGCAGTGTGTGTGTGTGTGTGAGTGTGTGTGTGTGAGTGAGTGTGTCAAAGTGACATCTTCTGCTCACTGAGTGAAAAATAGCAGTAGAGAATTCATGATAAAGAAGCTTTCACTTCATCTGATCCTCAGAGGTGTGTGTGGCACTGGTTTAAACTGCTAAATTTAGTGCCCAAAATAACTTTCTAAATCACTGTGCAGAAAAGCTTTTTTTATCCCGGCAGTGAATAATGACCAGGGTTCCCCACTTTGAGCAAATCTCTTTCAGGAAGATACGGTTGGCTGGAGAGCTCATTGGGCTCTGCTGGGAAAGAAAAGTCTCGGGAAAGAATCTTTTCCGACAGTCACTTTGAAGATATATTTGATATGGTGTCAGAAGCCTTACTGGGCAGTGGGAAGATGTGCCGTATCTGTGCCGTTTGGACAGATTAATCATTTTTTCGGTTTTCTACACCCAAATCATCTACAAGGTGAAAGAAAAGCCATCACCATGGGCCAAGACCAATAGTTGTGGAATATAATTGGATTCGCTTCCTGTGCTCCGCAGTATAATATGCTTCACGAACCACAAACTTCATATCCATTTAAATATGTTAAATATGGCCTGGCTTTGTGGGGAAAGTTAATTTTATGGTCAGAGTGGAAGGCAGTTTGTCATGTGTCAATACTTGTGATTATGGCGTGCCAGAAATGTTTTTGCGTCTCTGAAACTGTCCTTAAGATTTTATCTGTGGTAACAGAGGTAGAATCTTGTAGACTTCTCACACACTCATAACTTTTCAAACATCCTGTGTGTTATCTCTCCAGGTTTGGGCGAGCAATTTTCTTCCCAATGAGCCGGCGCTGGCGGAGAGCTGTCAGAAAGACTTCATGCAGAAGCACGGAGAGCCCTTGCTGGTGCAGTACGCTCAGATGGAGGCAGAAGTGCAGGTACCGACACAATTCATAGCTGCTGTCAGCACAGTAACTCCATGTAAATAACATGAGTGTCTATAGACGGCTTGTAAAGCTGTTACACCATGTGTGAGAATGCATTTGACAGAAAGCAGAAACATTGCTTTAATGAGCCAAAGCTGGTTTGCTGGCAATCTAGCTGGTTAGTCTGGTCTGGTTTAATGTTTTAGGGGGATTAGCCACTCATTAGCTTTTTCAGCCCAGTACACCAGCTAAATCTAGCTAATACATGCAAAATGGTTTCAGCAGGAAAACATGTCATGGCACAGACTCTTTCAAGGGTGGCATGAAACATAATCTGTCCTGCTATCAATACATTTTAGCTGTAAAGTGCTTGTCCTGCACCAAATATGCTATGCAGTGAATCTGTATAGACAGGGTTACTGTGTTTGTGGGTTATAGAGATACATCTGTCTCTGCCTGTCACAGATGGTACAGTACATGCACAACAGCACTATCAGTAAAACATGTCACTGATTTATGTTGGATGGCCTTAAACCATTTGGTTGAAGTTAAATGAGACAATGAACGAAACATCACTCCCTAATGACTTTATTTAGTTTAATCTGTTTAGTTTAGTTAAGGGTCAAACCTCTGATTTGGGAAATGTTCAGTCATAGTTTAGATTTTGGGAGGGAACGTATAAATAATGTGCAATAACAGTTGTGGTTTTATTTAAATATGCACATTTATTGAAATGGTATTCACCTATTTCACCTGCATGTGTCTTTATTAAATATTTAGAAATGCTTTCAGCACCTAATAAGAGTAAAGTGTTTTTAGCTGCATGTGATACATTTCACCATATCCAAACCCACCCAGAGTTCCCGCCCAACAGGGTGCAGAAAACACAAACAAAAATGTGTCTGGTTCAGGCCTCCCATCATTATCTATCATAACAAGTTGTTTTTTCTGGTGTGCAACACCCGCTTGTAAACCGGGATGCGGCCTCGCCCTCTTTGTCACAGTTTATGAGGGGCTGTTGATGTATTGGCACGCTCTCCTGAATCTCCGATCTTCTGCGTGTGTGTCTGTTGTCACCTGGGTTCTGTTCATTACAGCGCTGGGTGCTGATGGCATGTGGAGTCGGCAGGGAGGAGCTGAGCACAAGCATAATTCCGCAGCTCTCGTAGTTTTGTGCTTTTTGCTAGTCAAGCGTGGAGAAAAACTTTTGTGTGAGAGAGATTTTCCTCTCAACTTGGTTACATCATAAAAAAATTAAGTAAAAGTGATGATAAAAGATAAATACCTTCACTGAGAAACCAGGAGGAGAGTTTGCAACTTGTTGTTTTCATGAACACATGCTAAGACTGGCTATTTTGTCACTAACAGTTCCTGGTGGGGGCAGTTGTGGTTTACTAGTTAGTGAGTCAGGCTTGTAATCAGTAGTTTGCTGGTTCAAATCCAGTGCTGACAGGTAGCAATTGAAGTGCCCTTGAGCAAGACACCTAACCCCTGATTGCTATCAAGGCGCTAGCTGGTGTGTGTGTGTGTTCATGACTTGCAGTGTGTGTTCACTCCTCACCAGTGATGGGTAAAATGCAGAGGTCACATTTCGGGTGTGGGTTACAATATCTGACAAAAACATGTCGCTTTCACTAATAGCTTGTACCACCCCACTAGGGTGGATTGCCCTGATGTGGGACGTTTTTGGTATTTGGATTTTAGTGTATGTTATTATTAAATGTTACTTCATTTGTATAACCTAATCTGAATTCATTATCTGTTCAGAGCTTGATGTCATAATGGAAAAGTATAAAGCAGTGCTGGGCTGCAGGCCTACAGAGGCCTACAGTGACTCATGTGATAAACTGCATTAGTGCTTCTCTGTTGATCAGATATTCAGACTTATAATCAGGATCATAATTTATTCATAACTAGAAACCTGCCCTCAATCAAAAGCTCAAGTGCATGTCTTTTGTTTAATGTTTTGTTTAAAGGAATAAAATGCAGTATTTGTGCCAAAATTGCCTTTGAATGTTTACAGAGTTCTGTGTGTGGAATTGTTTTACATCAGTTTCTCAGTCGTTTGGATATATGGATGATTTATAAGTGACATGGAGTGTTTCTGACACTGTTCTGTCATAAAATGCACATTTTGGCTGTTTTTTATTCCCAGTGCACAACTTGTCAGTCAGACGCTTTCTCCTTATTCTGTATCCATTCAGCTTTTATCTGTAAACGCGGCACATGATTCTTTATGAGCCCGGCTGCTCCAGTCGTCTCTTGGGTCTGATTGCAGATTCCAGTGGAAGATCGTGTCCTTTGCTGGAATATTAAGTGATTTGTGATGTGAAGACAGTTTCAGTTTGTTTCTCTGGCTGGGTGAGTCTCATGCATGTCATATTTCTCCTAAAGAAAAAGGCAAAAACACAGAAACTGTATTTTGCATGAAGAAATAGTTTTTGAAAATGTTTTTTGTTTTGGAGAAATTGTGTGTTTTTTTTTTCCTGAAACATTTTTGTTATGCTGGTTTTCTTCAAATCATGATGGCAATCACTAAGTAAGATGATCTAAAATATTTCTATATAAATGGATCTTATGTGAACAAAGTGTTCTTTCAGTCATTGGCTCTTTGTTTATGTGTTGGACAGAAGGATGGTAGCTGCTATTGCTGGTCTTTCTAAAATTGCATATTGTACCTTTTCATGACCATTTTACCATAACAAATATTACCACAGTTTAAATCATCCATAATTTTACATTATAGCAATATAGGGTCATTTAATTGATAAAATTGTATGTAAATAATTCTACAATATTGCTTTGTTGCATAGATGTTATGGTGCACTTTATTTTAAAGTAACATTTTACCCTAGTGACTGTAACTCAGTTCAAACTTTACATGGGATGCAAAAGATTATGTCACTGATATATTATTATTATAACTGGCATAGTTTAGTGTATATTGGTATATGCTATTTAATATTATAGTTGGTATTATGCTAAAAAATTATTAGATTCATAATCCAATACATTCAGTCTTGATGATTTCAAATGACTGTCTGCCGCAACTAAATTCCAAAAGTTCCCTGAAGCTGTTTTAGTTTAGCTGTAATAAATGCTAAGAGTTACAATATGCCGGATGGCCACTTTCATTGGCTGAGAGCCTCATGTTGTCATGAGCGCATCAGAGGAAATGGCTGTGATTCATCTCGTTTGCACCACAGGGCTTCCCTCACCGACCTGAAGTTCCTATTATCACAGAATGACTCCAGCTGACAGGAGCTCCATTTTGCCGCTCATGTCTGGGCAGCAGGGGGTCAGTCAGAATGTGCTGACCAGCTGGAGGCTGAATTCTCCATACTGTCTGACTGCCACTCATCTTCTGAAGGCTTTTGTGTCATTCTGAAATCAAATATGATTCAGGCTTTTAATTACGGTAAACAGAGTTTCCTCTGTCTGGGTAATTTATCCCTTTGGGAACATAATAACTGGATATTAGACAAATAACAACAATCTGTGCCAGACCATTTGTATTTCTATGCTGTTGGATATGCATGTAATATACATTGTTTTCATGTGACTTAAAATAATTATGAGGCTACAGTCTTTTTTAAAAGGATGAGAGTTTAGACAGTAAAGCTCAATGCCTGCTTCATTTTTGCTGCTAATCTGTGAGGAAAAGATATTTGCTCCACTCCTTTAAGAAAGTGACTCAGTTCCATATTTTCCTAGCAGCTTTCTTCTCCATAATGATGCTGGTTATTTTGTATTCAGTTTTGTGTAGATTCTGGTGTATGGTTGGTTAATGGCTGGCCAGGGACCCTGCAAATCATTCTTAGGTTTTAAGTTTTAAGTTTTTTTAAGTTTTAAGTTTTAAGCAGGAGTTTCTGCTTAAAAACTGAGAGATGATGTTAGTACAGGTCTAAACCTGCCCATAAACAAACATGCTGATGATCTACTAGTTTTATGAATTTTTAAAACATTTGAATAAAAGAAATTTAATTCAGCCTCTTTCTGCATTCACAAGCATTCACAGCTATTGAAGCAATAGCGGATACAGAGTTTATCCTAATTCATTTGCAACTCCCTCTTAGTTGAATGTCATATTGTGCCAGTCATACCCTTCTGAAAGTCTTTGGATCCTCTGTACTGTTGACTGTTTTGAAGTTCCCTCATGGTTTTATTTTTTCTTTGTAAGTAATAAGCACAGATCCTTGATGTTGTGTTTTCACACATTTTTCCTCACTGGCTTCCCTTTGGCATTGAAATCTAGGCATTTTGATCTTACCTCAAGTCAACATCGCAGCTTTATGAACTTTAGCTACACCGTCTGTCAGACCAGGATGAAGATGCTGAACAGAAAGCTCATATTTTGCTGGTATTTGGCTGGTATTTGGCTACATATTCTGATTTTAAACTCTTGGCAAATCCACAAGCCTGTGAGATGTGAAATTCCGCCAGGCGAGGCCACTTTCCATTTAGGTTGTAGGTCTGTTTGTAATGGACAGTGAACACTCCAACCCTTTTTGACAGGGCATGGGGAGCGGGTAAGACTGAAAGACAGGGTCATGCTGGGACCTTTTGCTTTCCATTGTATCTCTATCAGCGTGGGAATGGCAATTTTCTGTCACAAGTCATTAAAGAAGGGCTGAAACTGGCTACAGTATAAGCTTCTGTTCTAAGAGTTTCTGTAAACAGACGTCACTATATGTTTGGAGAGAAATACAGATTTATATTTATAACTGACATTAGTGATAACTGGAAATGAGTGATTCTGATTCCACAATAGGATTCTATTCATTAATGATTCAGTTATTTGTGTCATTTATTTCATGTAAACATTTCTCTTTTGCAGTTTGACGTATTAAGACGCATGTATGGGTTAATTTTACAGAAAGTTGTGACCAGTGTGTTTCTGTGGTTGAAGCTGCCATGTGAGTCATTAAGACTGATTCACTATAAACAGTGAGCTCATAAGAGTCAATAGACAGATGACACACTGTTAGAGGCCTGAATCGATATAATTCCCATTCATAACGATTTTACTGTAGGAGAAAGTATTTAAATGTACAAAAATAACATCACATTTAGTGTTTATCTGTAGCATCTGTGACATCAGCTCCATGTTTTAGTTTTTATTATTATTTCTTCTTTTGGGCAGACCTGGATCATCTCAGCTGAACAGCTGTAGAACTCAGTCATGGTTACATGAAGAGATAGTTGCTACCTTTAAAGTCAAGACATTTTGAAAACAATTATTTTGGACTGCAGGATTGCTTTTGAAAATATGTGGTGTTGTAGAAATGACTATTTAAAGATCTCATCATCAGGGGCAGGTCTGGCCTACTGATGAGTCGGGTTTGGCATGGTTCGACGCTAACACCAGCAGGTTGCAACTGAAGTGTCCTTGAGCAAGACACTTAACCCCACTGATTGCTCCTGGTGCTGCAGGGATAGCTGCCCACTGCTCCGGTGTGTGTGTTCATGACCTGCAGTGTGTGTTCACTCCTCACCAGTGATGAGTTAAATGCAGAGGTCACATTTCGGTTATGAGTAACTATAACTGACAAAAACATGTCACCTTCATCAAGGTGGTTGTTAGAAAATAAATAAATGTGGTTCTAATCTAAGTCTTTGGATAGGATTTGCAAGCATGTTTTTGGTTGTTTTGACTACCAACAACTAAATGGTTTAAGCAGGTGTCACAAACTACATTACCCAGAACCCTGTGCCTGGACCACGCCCACCACTGGTGGCCATTACACTAATTAAAGTCTGTATATACACTCACCTGTTCTGCTGCTCAGGGCAAAGTCTCATTTTACCCTGGCTAGCGTTACCATGCATTCTCTCTGGTTTTCTGGTTTCCTGGTTTTGTGTTTTTGGACTGTTTCCTGTGTTTGATGTTAGCCGTCTGCCTTTGGGCTTTGGCCTGTTTCTTAGATTACGCTCTTTGCCTGCCCTGATCTCTGTTTGCTCTCTTGTTTGTGTTTTTGAATATCCTTTGTTGAATCTTTTTGACCTTGCCTGTCCTGTTCACTTTTAATAAAATGCTACGTATGGATTCCTCTGTGTATGAGCATTCGTTACAGCTGGCTACTTTACAGTATCAGATTATTGCTGTTTGTAAACAAAGCCTAAGTTGACTGTGAAATGTTGCTGCCAGATAGGGGGTTTTGAGTATCTTAGAAACTGCTGGTCTCCTGGGATATACATTCACAACAGTCTCTGGAGTGTTTAGAGAACAGTGGCAGGTCTGTAGAGAGAAGCGTCCCGTCATTGAGAGAGGTCAGAAGAAAATAGCCAAACTGACAACTCACCATGATGGCCAACCACAGTCTTTTAACTCAACATCAAATACATGCAAACGATTTGTTGACACAGCCATAAGTTTGAAATATACATCTCCACACCGACCTACAATTTTAAGATTTGAAGAAAAACTGATGGTCAGGCAGTCTTTCTGTCTATGTAGGCAGTTTTTGGCCATGATAAGGTGCAACGTGGACCAGACTTCATGCAAGTGTTTTTCTGTAATATGACTTATTTAAGTGACACCTGATTGGACTAGATGCTTTACAGGAGGAGCAGGTAGATGATGGAGCTGTTGAAGCAGAGGCTCGGTACAGACTGAAGCCCTCAGATGCTCTTCTGTATAAGCAGAAGAAGTGATGAACCATTTTCTTCACTTAATATCTGTGCTTGAACTGGAGCTGATGTTGAGTTTCACCTTTGCTGTCTGTGGGTTCCTGACACACAGAAATAATACCAGCAGCTCTTGTTTGGGACGTGTGCTGCTGTAATCTGCAGCAGACTCAAAACCTGAGAGGGAAAATTGGTTTTTATTGCCCCTCTGAGTAATGGAAACAATTCCATTTGTGAGGGAAAAATCTTAGTTTGCTCCTTATTGTGGAGAGTTTGTCACATTCTCGTCTTTATTGTGTTTGGAGCTCGATCCTGAAGGACAATTAAATGCACAGAGAAAAAAACTGTCTGTGCTAGTTTGAGTTTGAAAACCACTGCACCACAGCCTCTGACCATGAGACAGGTGACCTTTCAGTTAATCACATACAACTGACTTTATATGGGCAGCAGAAAAGGCTGTTTTTTATCAGGACAGCAGATAAAGAAAAAACAGATGAGCCATTTGCATCCTCTCTGCTTGGGGTTAGAGTTTTAGGTTGACTTCCTTTCTTTTCACTCTGATTGGAGAAGGAAAACAGCCCATTTGCCAGCTGGATGCTTGAGAGTTAGCTGTGACTTTCAAAACCAAAGTTGTACGGGTAACAGTTTGGACATGTCGAGCGTTGAAGGAGGGGAGGTGTTGGGACATATCTGTCAAACCGACTAAAGCTCCAAGTGTAAAGAAACTAGGCAAGCAAGACATGAAAACTGGGCGAAACATTCCATACTCTTAACATTGGGCTGAATTTTGTGATAGCTCAGCATGTCATACACTTGGAGACGGGGTCATATCACTTTATAGCACACACACACATATAGCTTAACAAGCAACAACGTATGGTGACATTACAACTTACAACAGCCATACCCTAGCAACCACCCTACAGAGAATGTTCTTGATTCTAGGCTTGTTTATTTATATATTTTAGTTTAACTGATGCCCACACTTCATGCTGTTTTACAATGCATCTCTCACCACAAACATCTCATTTTTAACATCCCGTGTCAGGTTAATAAGTTAAAAGAAGTTGTGTGTGTTTTCAAGGCACGTGAACAGCCTGAGGGTTGTAAGAAGAGCCCTTGAGGGCAGATCTCCGTTCTGTCAGTTTCTGGTTAGTTTTGTTATTTATTTTTTTATTTTGCTTCATGTCAAATTAATTACATTTGGCCTTAACAACAATACTCTTAAACATAACAGATTTTTTTGTGCCACTAGTATGACTGCAGTTGTCTCATAGGAATGTGCTCATAGGACAGTGCTGTTAAAATCAGTAGGTGTAAAACGTATAAATAACATGTTTCATGATTCTACATGATAGCAGTGTGTCTCAGTAAGGCTAAAGATGTTAAACAATGCCTCAACAATGCACTGAGGTAACAAACCGCAGCAGGAGTTTTGCATTATGAGCTTGTTAAAACCACTAGTTTTGTTTCTCTTTATTATAAAGCAGTTAAATACAAAGGTGTTGTGATAATTATAACATGGTGTTTTACAAGAGCTTCAACGTGTTTCATGTGAAGATTAACAGGTGTGTGAAATGAAAGAAAACTTGCACAAACAAAGACCAAACAACATCTCTCTGGCACAGTGTAGTGAGAAAGATCAAATGTAAAGTTAAGTTAAGTAAAATGTGAGTTACCAGCTGTGGCACTTCAGAGGTAGAATACTGATCGGGGGTCAGAGGTTCTGTTTCAGCAGCGCCATATGTGCTGTATATACGTAACCCTCATTCTGTGAAATGACCTGCAAAATTCACATGCAGCATTTATGAGCTCTACTGCTGCCCCTGCACTGAAAATGCAAATTCTGCAGAAGTTTTGCATTATGAAGGTTACAGTCTAGACGTGACCTTCTAAAAGACTGACTGATCCCATGACAGTCCATTATTGTTTCTACATCCTTCATAAATATTACCAGAATGTCACTGATTGCTTTGAATATTTGGACAACACTAGACTTCTGGAGGACATGATCAGGTCATTCATTGCATATTTACAGTTTCTGCTACAGTATCAATGCCAGCAATCAATTCAAACTTTTCAGACATGGTTGTTAACTTCTGTTATTACATACAAGAGTTTCAGTGTGTGAAAGAAAAGTGTTTTCTTTCTTTCAAAAACATGATGCTGTTTTAGTTCACTGTCCTATACTGACTAGTTAATAAAGTATTGTGACAGTGAGAAACTCATCCAAGATGGTGAATCTTGCCTTTCACTGCCTTTAACACTGTGAGGACAACTGTCTATATTCTATTTAATGGCTAAACTGTTTTTCTGTAAAGCACATGGGGAGCAACTTTGCTGACGTTTTATTTACACAATGAAAGTGAATGAGGACTGATTTTGGTTAGCATCACCTGTTGTGTTCCATAAAAAAGAAAGAAAGTTATTCAGTTGTGGATAAACATGACTATCAATGCTGTTATGCTACATAGTGGAAAGCAGTATTTTAACCACTGAAAGTTACACCGTTAATAAAACATTATTTTCAAAAGATATCTAGAGCAATATCTAGAAATCACAGGACCGTAACAACATGGCTATTGTTGTCACCTCAGTTACATCAGGATTGTAGAAGCTTGAGAATGGCTTGAGTGCTATTCTGAAGCTTATCTGCTCTTCACCAGCAGAAAGCAGCTGTGAAACAGATTTCCACAACCATCACAACTATCTGGCTCTGTCGTAAATCAACCTTCTAATGGCTGTGAGATGTACCAGAGTGAAGATTCAGTTAACGGGGCACTTGGCGTGGGAAGAAAGAGTTTTTTTTATAGCGCCCTGTGATGAGTTAATCATACGCTCTCGCCTGTCCACTCATTTGCTCCTCATGACTCCGACGTGAATAGAAGGGCCCTTTGCCTGAAAAGGACACCTGGAAGCCTTCTTTTGATGATAATGACAGCAATGCACCCATTCTGTTCATGCCAGTTTATCAGGACAGCAGATAAAGAGAAAACAGATGAGCCATTTGCATCCTCTCTGCTTGGGGTTAGAGTTTTAGGTTGACTTCCTTTCTTTTCACTCTGATTGGAGAAGGAARACAGCCCATTTGCCAGCTGGATGCTTGAGAGTTAGCTGTGACTTTCAAAACCAAAGTTGTACGGGTAACAGTTTGGACATGTCGAGCGTTGAAGGAGGGGAGGTGTTGGGACATATCTGTCAAACCGACTAAAGCTCCAAGTGTAAAGAAACTAGGCAAGCAAGACATGAAAACTGGGCGAAACATTCCATACTCTTAACATTGGGCTGAATTTTGTGATAGCTCAGCATGTCATACACTTGGAGACGGGGTCATATCATTTTATAGCACACACACACATATAGCTTAACAAGCAACAACGTATGGTGACATTACAACTTACAACAGCCATACCCTAGCAACCAGTTACAGTACCCTAGCAACCACCCTATAGGCTTCCATTAAGAAGGAGGCATTAGAACATTGTAGAGACAAGTGGGTGACCTTATTTGACTTAATTGATCATTAGCATGGAAACTGTCCAGCTATGCCCTAGCAACCATCGCTAAACAACAGGATTTTGTGGGCTTTAGGTGTTGCCCTGGAAACATCTTAGACACACCCTAGCAACCATTTAGATCACCTCAGCAACCTCATAACATAACTAATAAGCCATATCTTTTACCTATAATGCTAAAACATGTTAGCATCTTGTTAAATCATACTAGCATATATATAATATAATGCTAAAACAAACATCATGCTAACATTTTGTGAGTTCATGCTAACTCATGCTAACATAATACTAAAACATACTAGCAATATGCTGTTTAAAACATGTTAAAATCACACTCTTAATAAACTGTCCATCTCAACACATTAAGCTTGATTAGAAAAGTATGCTTAATGCTGTTTAACAAAAAGGCAATTTTTGGCATTTAAATTTAATGTAAAATAATTACATTAAAGATCATATTTATAAATATATCACAATGTCACATAGCTTGATCTTTTACTTTGGCAGCAGTGTGATCAAAACAATGTTCCTGTCACTTCCAATAGATCTCCTGTTTCTGTCCAAGCGAAATGCTGTAATGTAACAAACCTATTATGTGGCCAGCTGACATTTCTGGGCACAGCTAAATCTACTGGTGAATATGCAATTATCTGTCAAATGTCCTGAATCAGGTCTTTAGTTGAAAGTTCTAAAGTACCAGCATTACTGCATTGGACATCTGCCACATGACATTCAGAGCAACAGATTCCAAGCCGAATGTTGTCCCGCTTCTATTGGATGTGTTTTTGTGTGATGGTTTTAGCAGCGAATCCCACATGTTCATTGTTGGATGTGTGTTTTTGAAATGTGGGATAAACCCAAACACTGACACTAAGAACAGAGGTTTTTGAGATCCTAAAAGCTTGCACATTAGTGAGAACAATTTGCCAGCTTTGGGGAAATATCCCAGTAATGTTCACCAGGTGTTTGTTCTTTTATATGCAGATGTGTTATTGTGGTTATGTGGACTGATGTCAGATTACCTCTGAATTCTGCTGCCTTGCCTCAGACAATATGACAATTACATCAGTGCTGGCAGAGCAAATGAACAGATTAGTTTCGGTTCACAGGATAATGTATTCAGTGCAAATCTTCAGATAAATGGTCAAATGATGTTTTTGGAAGAGAAACATAAAATATGGAAGGCAAAGATTTTATTTGTGTTCTGATACTAAGTGTTCGTAGTGCTTGCCTGTGCAAAACGTCCAGCTGCTGTGTTACTGTCGGGTGTTGCTGCTGCCGGGGCGTTACAGATACTGGGTGTTTCTGGGCATTGTGGTTGCGATAGTGTTATGAGTTGTTACATACTGACCTGAGACATCCAGTTAGTATGATGTTCTGGGTCTATGTTGCACAAGTATTACAGAGACAAATAAGATTCTGACTTACTTAGACATGCAATATTTTTTCAACAAGCCATTTTGTGTAGGTTAAAGATTAAGTCCACCCTAAATGAGCCGCAAACACAGAGGATTTAATCCTTTTAAATCCCACAAAGGATTTAATAAGAGTCAGATGCAGGTTTAAAGCCACATTTCTCGGACAGGACGAGAGAGGAGAGAGAGTGCATTAGTAAAACATCACTGACATGTTTGTTAAGGTCCGGATCCAGTACAGCTGAGTGCAGTTCAGGGGCAGGAAATGTTAAATGTAATGAACACTAGCTGCAGTAGAGCTATGAAAGCTGGCAGAATGTTTAAATGAGAGATGAATGTTAAGTCTTCTGTATGTGTCATAAAATGTCAACCTGCAGAAAAAACTTAAATAGATAAAAGATCAGCCATGTTCCTTTTCTCAAGCAGTCAGTGAAGAACATGCTGAACTTTCTCTAATCAACAGCAACAGCAGAGACGTCTCATTGACTTCTGGATTCACACTCATCTCTTCTTATTTGGGTGTGGAGCTCTCAGGAGAGGATATGTTGTTGTTGCTTCTCTTTATGTTTTTAACTTGTTTAACAGTCTTCAGTGAACCTTAGAAGACACTGAATTGAACATAATGGCCATACTGAGACTCCAGCAACTCTATTAGAAGAAACTGCGATTAAATCTTTTTCATGAGCTAATTAGCGTTTTGCTCAGTAAGTTGTTACTCAAAGGTTTGAAATTGTTGTGTTCTCAGTGGTCATCTTTATTCAGCTTGCAAATTAAAATCTAAATTGCCCGTGAGAGTTTGTGGATATTTGTGGATATAAGTGTGAAATGCTAAATAAAGATGAACTTCTGTCATCTGAAGGTAGTTTTTCAGATCACTTTAAAAGGTTGAAACACCAGGTTGAGAAATGTATGGGCCAGCTGTGTTTTGTTTTGGTGTATCAAATAGGAGATTTGTTTATTTACACTGTGTACTTTATGCTAATGAATGTTCCAGCTCAGTCGTTGTTTGGGGTCGTCTCCTGCCTTCCCGTTTATAGTGTTGTTAGCAATTAGTTTAAATAATAATAATGTTTGTGTTCAAAAGAAATCAGTTTTTTCTAAGGCTGGATATGACAGGAAATGCTGATTATTTTGTTAACATTTAATCAATAATAATTAATGTTGTCTCTGCATGGATCGCAACGTTTTACAAAGACCGATTTTTGCATCCAATTTCCCAAAGGACTGAAAACTCATTAAGCTTTTTTCACTGCCGCTGCACATGTCCCTCACCTCAAGAAGAACATGGTGAAGCTGCCTTCAAAACCATGTTGGACAAACCAGCCCTCTTGCTATCTCTCCAAACTCAGGCGTTGACTTCAACAAGAAGGAAGTGAGATAGCGAAGCCCCAGGAAAGCATCAACCAAAGACGACGTCTCAGCAGATTCTTGCTTTTGAATAGCAGAGTTCCAAACCAACCGCTGTGTCCGGAAGATTCCCTCACTATCTGAGGACTGCTAATGCCCTCTGAACATGTAGATATTTCCAGGAAAGATGATGGTCTATCATTAGAGAGCTGGAGGAGAAGAAATGACAGTCAAATCACAGATTGTGGGATCAGATCTGTAGCTCTGAGACCTGTGGGCTGTTTCTCTGCATCAGCGTTTGCCTCTGGCATCCAGTTAGGCCATAATCAAGCAGTGACAGAGAGATTGGCATGATGTCTGGTGCGTATGATGACTGTTCACCCCGTTTTACTGCTACACTTACTGTTCTTTGATTGCATCTGATTGGCTGCTGATTGGTGCCGTTTCTCCACTCAGCATAATTTCATGTAGCTGGAGTTTTGACTATTGACTGAACTGTAAGTCTGATCCACTCTTGCTTGATTAGACAGGAAACAGTCATCTGGCTGCGATGTGAAGAGATGCACCAGTCTGCCTAGAAACAAAGTCTCTACAGGGTAAATGAATGCTGTTGAGGAAGAACTTACTACAAATATATATATATATATATATATATATATATATATAGTAGTAGCAATATTAAGCAATATTAAGAAAAAGTATGTACAAAAGCATTTGAAAATAAAGGTTATACAGTTATGACCATATTAAGCGTTAAAATGAAAAGTTGATCTGTCTGTAGATCACCTGACCTTCACTCAGTGACTTTATCTGTATGAAGGCCTGGTTCAGTGTGGAAAAGCTTTTTGATGGCAGAAATGTGCCTCGTGTGAAAGTTTCTCATGAGGTTGCTCTGAGGGTTTCAAAGATGAAAACAAAAATTCAGAAGAATCTCTGATACTTAGAATCTTTTCTGTGGAATGGAATGGAGCGAAATGCTAACATGATGAGATTTTAGTCAAATTTAGTTATACTTCTGTGTCGTGACCTGTCATGACGTTAATGCATTTCTGCGCATTTCAGCAGAGGCGCAGACATGCATCCCTACCCCTGATGTTTTTATGGATGTAGTACAGTATCAAATTATTGAATTGCATGGTGATGCAGTTTTTATTACAGCAGAAAAAAATGTGTGTCACGTAACATGAATTTTTCTGCTGTGATGCTACTGTAATGTGCTTGTTGTCAGGGTGTTGTTTTGTGGTTGCTAAGGTGATGTAGATGGTTGCTCAGCGATCAAATTTAAAAGAGAATCTTTGTGACCTGAGTCTAACCTTTAACCTGAATCTTTGTGATAGTCCCTCTTTCAATGGGACATTCTTTTCTGTTGTATCATAATAAGTCAAAAATGTTATGTTCATTTACATAGACAACAGAAAACCTCTCTTTAACATTATTATTAAGTCTATAGCACAAGTTGTGTGAATTCAGCTGTTTAATGTTTATCATACAGTACAAACAGTAATAATGGTAGTAGCGATGCTAAGCTAGCAGTAAACATGTAACATGGACATGTAAGCAGTCACATAAACACAGAGAGGCATTCAGATGTCAAGGGTGAATCAAGGATTGTGTGTGTTTACACAGTCACGTCTCATATGTGCTGGAATTCTCCTTATCTGGGCCCTCATTGGCATCTGTCTGCCAACACCTCCTCTATCTAAACACCTCCTCTTTCTAAACACCTTCTTCTCTGTCTCAAAGAAAGAGCCTCTGTTCTCCAGACAAACCCAAAATAAGTGCCGTTTACCATCTTTGTAAAAACACACTGATCTCTTTCATGAATGTATTCTGCAGTTGGAGATGAGATTATGTCAGGGTGTTGGAAGTTGTGGATGTACAGTAACGTCTAAAATGTACAGTAAAAGGTTCATGTAAGTTTCATATGTCAATTAATAAACCAAGTCATGTCTGTAAAGTGACAAAATCTTCAATATTAAGTGGTTTGAAGGTTGTTTGGTTGTGAAGTGATTAGCAGAGTAACCACAGGTTCATCACAGTGACTGTGGCCACATTTGATCTTCATTTCTCACAGTATTGGAAGGTGTACTGGGATTTTTTTTACTGTATACTCCAAGGTATACTGTATTGATAGGGTATACTCTAGGGTATACTATATTTTTAGGGCATACTCTAGGTATGTAATGTGAGATCAGGTTGATACATACTTGTTTGTGTGATATTACTTTATACAATAACAAATTGGGCTGTTTGGATGTGTAATAGAAAGAAAAAGAGAGAAATAGAGGGAGAGAGAGAGAGGGAGAGAGAGAGAGAGAACAAGCTTGTGTATTTTTTTTCTGTGTGCTGTGGCATCTGTTGTATTATCAGTTACTGAATAATACAACTGAACAGTACTGAACAGTACTGAACATTATACTGATACTGAACAGTATAATGTCTCAGTGCTGTTCTTAAGACACCTCTCATCCAATCTCTTTTATTTTTGTGTTTAGTTATGGATTTAAACATGTTGTCCTCATTTTTTAGTGGACATATTAGTGTGTTTAGAGGAAGGTGGACTGAATATGATCATGCTATAAGCAGCCATGCATGCAGTTTACCTGTTGTTATCATTAGCATTACAATAAACATGAGTGTGAGCTGATTGCTCTCAGATTATTGCCATGGTGCACCCAGAACACACTGTACTGAAGTTCAGCCTAACTGCAGGCATTGGTTTGCCAGCAAACCATAACACACACCACCCAACGCAAACCACAACACACACCACCCAACGCAAACCACAACACACACCACCCAACGCAAACCACAACACACACCACCCAACGCAAACCA
>JBAJNP010000176.1:104466-123606 GCA_036877545.1 Yasuhikotakia modesta | reverse complement strand
AATGAAAAAAAATACATTTTTAATTTTTTGTCATGACAATAAAACTGACAAACTAAAAAAACTGACAAACTAAATATTTCACATTTATCTTGTAAAACCCCAACTGCAGCTATTTAAATGCATTTTAAATTTTAAAGTAATTAGAAAATCCAATATGTTATTAAATTCAGATTTAAATTACAACTCTACATTCTTGCAGAGCTTCCTACCTCATTTAAAATGAATTTATTTTAAAAAATTTAACTGAAAACAAAAAAGATAATTCTGAATGTTGCACAACCCTCCAGACAGAATCTTCCAGAAGGAACTTGTGAACAGAGACCCATATGGAAGTAATTGTCTGCTTTTGTATGATGACGTCCCCCTTAAGCTTCTGAGATTCTACAACTGAGTTTTTATTCTGACAGTAATTATCCTGAACCAACTGCTGTTTGTTATCTTACTACATCATAATTAACTGTGTTTCACGCCTAATACTAATAGTTTGGAACAGTAACTAGACATGTAATTACAAACATTAAATTATTCTGAAGTGGTTAAAAGCCAGCCCATGTCAATTACCAAACAATTTTAGCATTTGGCTATATTTTGCCCATTATCTTGTTTTATTCAAACATAAGTGTGTGATATTTGGCAGGTGATATATCTAAGCAAACAAGCATGAACGATCCAACCATTATATATGGTATGGATCTTCATAAACTCTGATTGATGTAAATGGATTTGTTATTCAGTGTCTGTATGTATTATTCTGTTATGGAGAAATGAATGAAATCAAATGACAGCAGAATGAAAGCAACTGTACAATGTGATTGTAGTTTTGCTTACGGTTACTGTAATATTTTTAATTGTAACAGAGAAAGTCTCACCATGCCATTACTGTCTTTTTCCCCCACATTATGAGGAACAGAAGGTTTTGTTCCTAAAGAAAGAAAGAGAGAGAGAGACAGAGAAAGAGGGCCAAAAAGGTGGAGACATTGAGGGAGTTGTATAAAACAGTAATTTAGAACTGAAATGACATAAAGAGAACAGTCCAAAATTATGAATCAAAGAATCCCCATGGGGTAAAATTTCATGAAGACTTTCTTTGACCAAGTGCAGCGATCAGAATTCATAAACACTTACCAGACTCTGCATTGAGTTCATTTTGCTGTCTGCGATTCTGAATTCTCAACTGCAGAACTGAAATAAAAGATAAAGTATGTTTGCAGTTACAACACTGATAATATTTCAAAATACAGATTTAGCATTTCACACATTACATTTCAGAGATTCTCTGTTGTATGATGTGGTCTAAATAGCTTTTACATTTGTATTGTAACCGCATAACATCACAAATAAATTGCACCTCACTGTGCTGTAGAATGATCATAAATTAGACACATGAATTAAACATTGGGAACATAAACAGACTATTCCGTAACCTAGCTTAGCTTGTACCCAGACTGACATACACCATTATCCCACTAATGTGCAACCACTGATTGCAATACTACACAAACACACACACACTTTCTTGGGTGAATTACAGCTAGGTCAGAAGTGGGAGAAGTCATGAGGTATGGTGGCTTTTCCCATGATGCACCTCTGTGCTGAGTTTTAAGATTTAATAGTGGACATGAGAAGGAAGGTGGTAACTATTTATTCATCTGAATGTCTATTTCTGTGGCCATACCCATCCCCCCTCCAGCTGTCTCTCTTTCTTCATCTATCTCTCTCTCTCTCTGTTTCTCCCTCCCTTGTTGTCATTTACATAAATGACAACAAGTAAATTCTTCCTCTTTTTACGTTACTCAGAAGGAGAATGACATGCTGAGTGGCACCAGGCCAAATAAAATTGAAATACTGGAATTAAATACTCAATGAACGTCATGTCATGGGAACTTATAGTAATGAAGATATGCTTTTACTGCATAATAATGGCATATATGCGAGGGTATAAATTCAGTTTGAACATTGGGTGGGGCTATAGTGTGAACGGTACATGTCTCCATTATTGATTGCATTACATTATGTGAGAATTGTACTTGTTTTTTTTTATGAAGTTTCATCCCACAGACTCTGTACCCCTGCATAGATAGCAGCTTATGGTGTGTGACATTTTGTATTGTCACCTGTTGAAGTAACTGTTAGCAATACTAGGACATAAATGCTTAATAAAAATGTCTCTGTATTTCCTTAGTCATTCTGTTTGTTTTGCTATGGTTGACTGGTGAACTAGATACTGAACTCTGTAGCTCCTTCAAAGTGAATGTGGGCTTCTCTATGGCTTCTGTAAGTATCCTTCTTGTTTAAACAGAAAGTGTGGAAGAATGACCTTTTCTAGCCAGAGTCTGAGTGGTTTGAGAAAGCTTTCACTTCCTGATAATTGAACCAGCAGTGCCCACTGAGACACTCAGACACTTGGATATGGGTTTGTACTCTCTTCCTAACATAAGCATTTGTTTTACATGATCTCTGATGTATTTGTAATGCTCTTCATTCTTTAGTTCTACAGAGTGTACTGATAAGAGTTCTATTACAAACCCTTATTTGTGTCTGCTTTAAAACTAAGGTTTTCAAATGGCTCTTTGTGGTTCCGTAGAGAACCTGTAACATGCATGAAACTTTTCCATTTCATTGGGGGGTTCTTTGTAATAGAAATTTGGAAATAGTAAGAAAAATGATTCTGTTTTGAAACATATTAAGGAAACTGCCGTCTAAAAATTGGTCTTTTTTGGATGTGAACTACAACTTGGTCTCCAAAACCATCTTTCCCAGACACCTCATGTCTGCCATTTTTAAATCAAATAGATAATCTTATACAAACAATTCTGCTTAACCAAACACTAAATGTTTAAATAGAGCCACATACAATACAAATCATACATTGTGCAAAGTTATAAATTAGCAATAGCAAATAAATTAGCAATACACCATCCTTAATGCTTTCTTACAATACACATCAATAGCAAACCTTAAATTAGCTTTAAATTCAGCCATGCTTATGCTCATCGATTGCATAACCATAAATATTAAACACAATAAAATACATAAACCCTACTTTATGTATATATTTCTCACTGTTAGCCAGACTGCTTAAAAAGTGTTAATTGGGTTCAGTTTTGACTGCAGATTCATGCCGTTACCAAAGAGTATAGCTGCACATTTGTCTGAGGAGGCTGCCAGCAGGATGTTTATAAGGAACTCAAGAAGAGAGAGCTCTGCTTTTGAAGGGGTTCCAACCACAGATGGGAACCAACAATGATAATCTGTCCACAGTCCAATGTCCTCAGTTTGGACAGAACTGCTGGCCACATTTGTACAATATGGATAAAACACGAGACAAGATCAATCATTTTTAAGGTTCACATTATAAAATGTGATGTATTGATGACACACACCAGGCAATATTACGTTTCATACCATTTTTCTCCAATCCAGAACTGAGTTGTTATGCTGGAATTGCAATGTGAAGTTATGTTATATTTGAAGTTATTTTAGTTGGAGAACTTAGATTGGACATCGATTTAAATCACATGTCCTGGTCCTGATTGTTCATAGTTTTTAGTTTTTAAAGTTGCATGATTTTCTAGCTAGAAATAAATTTTTAAACCCAGTATACAAGCAAGCCCACCTTTAGTTTATGACAACAACCTGTAAGACCACCTACATTCTTCTCCATTCCAGGCCTTTCAAAACTGTACAATAGATTCATACATACATCCTTGGTCCCTCATCAAAAGAGCCACTAGGAGCATCATTAAAACTCAAACAAGCAATGTTAGGACTTGATCTCAATATACAACTTTGACATAACTTCTACATAATTTAAACGCTTTTGCCTTCAGTCCACTCACCAACGTCCATGCAATATAAGAATACAGAAATAGAAAAGTTAAACTACTACTATAACAAATGTAATTGAGTTAGTAGAATAACTAACCTTATGGGAGTAAAGTTTAAAACCTTACCAACAATGTTAGTTCAACCAGCCAAAGCTCACAGACAGCAACACTGGTATATTTAATTAATTCAATCTCATTCCAGGAATCTTTTATTTGTGTTATATTTTTGCAAAACTTCTCATTTCAATGTTTTTGCAAAGCTGTTTTGCAGAAACATTGGGACAATGCCATAAAAACACAATTGAAAGAGTTTTTATGTGCCCTTACCTGAGCGGAACTTATTGCGAATAAGCAATGACCTCTCAGATGCCAGCAAGGTCATTATGAAGAAACTTAAGAAGGAAAAGATGGAGCTTTAAAGACGTATTTCTTCCTGGGGTGCAGGTTTTGAGGTTAATTTCATACACTCTTCCTCTTCCCTAAGACAGAGAGAGTTACAACAGAGAGCAAAGTTACAACAGAGATACAGGACATTTGGCCTGAACGTTTCTCATTCACAATTGATGCAGGGTGGGAATAGCATACAACAACTGTTGTAGTCTTGTGTTTGACTGACAGAGACAGGAGGAATTAGAGTCTATTGTCAGAGACAACAAATAACATTACTTGGTGATTCAGAACAGATTCCTTCCTTTCAAGTACTCTAATGGGAAAAATGTTTGCCTGACCAGCAGAGGATAAAACGGACAGTTGGAGCAGATGCGGAGTGAGTGCATGCGCACACACGGGCTTGAGTTACAGAAATAATTGCCTTTATTTATGTCACCAAGAGCTAGATTTCAATAATGTCATTGTGTACTCCATTCGATATTTAAACTTTAGTGCTTCCAGGAAAAGTCAATTCTGTCATTTTCTCATGTTTTTCCTGAAAAACATTCCTATTACTCTTATACAATTGTAGTGTATAATTACAGTGGACAGAGGCTGTCAGTAATTAACATTTTGCGTAACATTTTGAGTCACACAAGTTTAATAAAAAGTAAGGGTGATGACAGTATTTTTGGGTGAACTATCACTTTAATCAGATCTGCACTCTCCCTAGTCCAGCAACAAATAGGCCTTCGCTCACTGAAGATCCCAAACACTTCTGCTGTAAGTCTTTATAGCCATGTGCACACAGATATGCCTTCAAAGAGAGACACATAAATTCACATGAAATGTAAGCACAAAATAGAACAAATGCAAAAGGAATACTCACAGATTTAGCCTGAGCTCCCCTGAGGCAGAGTGATTAAAGTGGAGAGAAAGAGGGATCCTTGCAGTTAGATGGAGAACCAGGGCGGAATTTAAGGCGTTAAATAACAATAGCGTTTATGACAAGGTTGTTTCATATCTTCTTTTTCACCTGTTTTTTCATTCCCTTACACAGATTAATTTAGGGAGAAAAGGGCCCTGTGTTTCCTCCTCGTTTGTCCGTGCAGAATTCACCCCATGCAGCTTGTTCCTTCTATCTCTCTCTTCCTCTTTTTACCCCCACACCGAGGGGCTGAGCCAACTGTGTTGGGCTATCAAAAAAACACCCTGCCCCCTTGGAACCCACACAGCAGACACACACACACACAGACAGACAGGCACATACATACATCTGCTGATAGATTCATTGGGGGTGACACTAAGTGGGTAACTTGTGGTGTTCCCTGTCTCCAATGGGGCCAAAACTGACCCCCATGAGTAGCAGGAGGAGGTTGTAAAAACCGGTGACCTTTAGTGACATTTAATGTACAGAAGGAGACACAAGGCACAGCTGGATCCAGCTGTCAGATAGATGCAACATTTAATTCTTTTTCACAGCATTTAATTTATTTCTCAGACTTGGTAAGTGTGACACTGAGAGCTGCATCTCTAATGCTCTTGTTAAATCAAGCTTGTGAGGTTGAATCCAAGTTGGAACAGAGGTGTTGTATACATTAGCATACAACAAACAATATTGCCAAAAACAGGCCTGAAAAAAACACTGATATTGCCAGCAGGCACACCAGACATAATGTCTAAAATAAACTCTAAAAGACTGCGTTCCATAGACAGTTCTGCACATTTGACTGTGCAGAGAAATATGTGACATTTGAAACACACTGCATCATTTTACATATTCAATTTAAATACACAAACATGAGAATATGAGTTTCTGTGTGTTTGAAAAAACAACAGGGAGAGGGGTTTGGGTGTGTGTGTGTTGGGGGATTAAAAGAGGTCATTACAGTACCACCTGTTTGGTGGCTTTGACAGACAGGTTGGTGTGTGCTGCTGTATCAGCAGGTCAGGCAAACACAACCAGTGAGATAGAGAGCAAGAGAGAGAGAGAGAGAGAGAGGGAGGAAAGAATTACAGGTTAATATATAGAGAGAAAATGAGGCCGAACAAAAAAGAACAGACAGAACGATTTTTTTCTGATAATCTCATACAGACAGTTAATATTGCTGTAATAAAACAGTCTTTTTCACAACCTTGAAACTGAATTTAAATGTAGAGGCCATTAAGGTTGTGAATGACACCACTGACACAATTTGTCCCCTGTCAAAATCATGCCACTGTGTACTATTGGGGGAATAGTGATGTAATGATCCCTTCCTCCGTCAACCACCCAACCCCCCATTCATAAATCCCTCTGTGATTATCACCTGTTACTGTCCCTTTCCCCCCCTTTTGTCATCTCTCTGTTATCACCTCAATTACAATGTGTCATTTTGTGGCACACTCTTCTTATACACATTATACAGTCTAAACAGGTCAAGCTATAGATGCAAGAACAGAATGTCAAAATGATTAATATGGAGAAAATGTATTCATAGGTTGAAAATAGGTTAGAACTGGAGAAAAATAGTTGTCAAAATTTGAAAAGGCCATGTTTCAAATAAATTATTTAGGAAGGAAATATTAGTTACTGAACGCCTAAAGATATTCTTAAATAATGCTAAATAATAAATTCTGTACAGCTGTAAAAGCAAAATACTTTTAAAACTACACTTCCAAGCGTGGTCATATAGATAATTTATTTTCTCCTGCGGTCTCATAGAACACAAGCAGATTCACACGTCAAAACGTTACAAATTTTACAAAGCAGTTCCAATCCACTGGCTTTATAGTCTTGAGTATGATAAAGTCATGCATACCTCAGAGTCAGGGTGCCCCCTGGTGGCAGAATATGTAACAGCACCCTCGGTTAAGGTTCTGTGTCATAGGATGTTGGAAAAGGAGGTAAACACATTGTTTCATAACAGGTCCCCTGTAAAGGCTCACACGCCTCAGCTTCCTCATCGCTAAGGTTCTAGAAGGTTCTGCACTGAACCTTAAGGTCAATCACAACTGTGATCCAATCACAAGACAGCTCTGACCACCGCTATGCTAGCAACCCACATCTGTAGCTCATCTACCCCTATTGTCAGGACAGACCTCTGCATGTCTATCACATCTAAATGTCTAAGTGACTGAAGGTCAGTCAATCACATTACGATTAATCCTGATTAAACTCCTTCTCAGCAAAAGTCTCCTTGGCCAAATCTCTTTCTGCCTCACACAACTGCCTTCACACCAGGACTGTGAAAACACTTTATGCTAATTTATATGATCTGTGTGAACCACATTACAACAGCTGCCTGTCGATCAATGATCAATGTAAAAACAAAGCCCTTCCCCAGTCTCAACTTTACTCCTTATTTCATATTTCACTGTAAGTCGCTTTGGATGAAAGCGTCTGCCAAATGAATAAATGTAAATGTGCCATCATGCACATCCTAAATGATGCATCTGTCTATCCCATTTACCTTTAATGGTTATGTTTCAAATCACACATATGCTTTTCTGAACACTATCAATGGAAAGATTGAAGACACTGATTTACACTAAAGTCTGAATGACATTTAATGGCCTTTCCAAAGATATTTCATAAACAAATTTGCCCATTCACAACACCTCAACACAGCACAATAGTGATATAGTCCTAGTGCAGGATAAACAAATTGAAATATCCTGTTTTGCTTAATGTTTAATTAGGCTTTACACCCCAGCCCAGCTGCTACTTATATACAAGAAGGATTCCTGCTTGTTCACAACTCACTTTATGCTCCTGAGAGAATGCAAGTGCATTTAAACAAACTACCAATATACTTCAATAAAAGTTAACTTTTTATGGTCTATAGCACAGAAAACATAATGGATTCTACACTAATGCAACCACTGTTGAGAATTGAAGGCACGCTACCTACATTAGTACATGTCATTAATGTCATTTGTGCACTTTATTGCACACATATCACATCAATGGCAAGTTCTAGCCATTGATGTGATTTGCATTATAACAAGCATGTAGTTTTCCAGTGTTATACATTTTACTGTCTCTGTCTCTCACACATACATTCACACACATACATACCCAACACTTATAGCCACCTGCTGTCAGCTTGATTGTTGGAGCCGCTTTCCTTGATGCTGCCAAATGGAACACCCACCAAAGGCACATCTGAGCTGTCACTCACACATATTCAGAAAGGCCTGTCTAGCACAGCTTGTAAGGTTAAAGGAGGCTAAGTACATTCATGCAAGAACACTTTAAATCCCATGTCTAAATTATCACTACCATGGCAACTATTAATATTAAATATCACATCTTTTCTGCGGCGATCCACTACTCTATGTGCACAATAATGTGTAACATTATAAATGCCGATGGCCATTGCAAAGTAAATGTGAATTCCGATTGGACTTTTAAATTGTACAGACATTACTGAGGGCTGAATATTAATGCATAATTTAAAAACATGCAATGTTAAATGTTTCACAAAGTCTATAAAAAGAGTCTGTAAAAATGTCTATTAAACTTCTCACAGTCTATAAAAAACAGCAGCAAGCTACTTAAGTTAATAACAATGATTTTGTATGAACATAAGACATTTTATAAGCATTTGGGTTTATTTATTCAAACTCCTGCGGAAGAGGTTACACAAATTAGACTGTTTAATAACTGCAGTCCCATTTTTAAATTGTGTATTAAATATATACGTGATCTTTGACATTACACACCATTTTAAATATATTACATTTTTCACCATAAATAAATAATTCTCATCGGTGCAAGACTGTTCTTGCTCAGACTGAGCAACTTTTTAAATTGCAATAAGGAATCCAACATTTTTTAAATGTATGCTAACTCTACTGTGAAAAGGCTCAATAAATAACACTGAATCAATCTCAATATACACAAACGTAATGCAAGTAATTTGTAACTGTGCAAAACAAATAGAGCTGTTTAGTGACACTGCCGAGCAGCTGGAAACTCACACTGCAGTATCGGTGCTGTGGTGAGCCTAAAGCAAAGTCAATTGCACAGTTAATTAAGCATGGCAACCACCAGAAAAAGAAGGGCTGAGAAGCTTTGAAGTGTGCAAATATTCAGAGTGCTAATCAAATTTGAAAATAAAGATTCAAGCAACAGACTTGAATTTATACAGACTTTGAGATTATAGCCTGAGGTGTTCAATGTGAACATTTGTTCTAGAACCCTAAACATTAACTTTCCACTATGATATGTAACAACTGTCTGACTGAAATTGTAGTTCCACAGTGAGAAAAGCTTTTGTCCAGACAAAAAGCCCAATTTCATTGTCATTGTAACTGTAACTGTGTCATTATTTCAAGAGATTATAATAAAGCATAAAAACCTACTGTTTTGTGTCTAACTTACACTTCAACTATAATTGCAACTACAGTATTTCACACCCCTGAGGAAAGATGCTGTAAATGACAGAAATCAATCAAAGCAATAAATAAGTGGCCAATAAGGTTAACTTAATGTTGTTCAAGAAAAAACAACAAGTAAATATAAAAGTATTACACCATGAAACTAAATAACTAAAGCTTACCAGCGTGAATTTTAAGTGAATATTGCCAGGTTCAGTCCTCAACAGTAAAGGTTTTGAAATCTAAGTGGAATTAAATATAGACAATTATATGAGCCTAGTGAGAACAGTATTGTAAGAAACTGTTATACAGAATAAATACAGAATAAATTAAAGTTATTTACAGCTTTTCCTAAAACTCTTAAAACACCTTTTTGTTCTGCATAAATGTTTCTTATTCACCCCCTGTCTCACTGTCACTTTCCATTTCAGGAAATGTGGAACTGTACCACTCTGCGTTCTCCTCTGGCTCCTCATGTAGGCCAGCAACGGAAATTTCTACACTTTCTGGCTTTGCATTTATGTCCATTGTCTCCTGCTGCTGACCTTGGTGCTTGCGCTTTGTATGACGCCGCAGTGTGTTGCGCTCTGCAAACCGCATGTGGCATATTAAGCACTGAAAAGGTTTTTCACCGGTGTGTACTCTCTGATGCCTCATTAGCTCTCCAGACTCCCGAAAACGCCTTGGGCAAAGCTGACACACAAAGTTTCTCTGACCTGTATGGATGTGTTTGTGTCGCTCAAGATGGCTTGATCTTTTGAATGCCTTGCTGCAAAGTTGGCACACGTAAGGCTTGTTTTGGGAGTGTGTGATGGAATGGCGCTCAAGGTCCGAAAGATAGTAGAAGACCCGTGGACAGTACTGGCAGTAAAGAATGCGACGTAGACCTAAGGCTTGTGAGTCTTGGTTCTTTGAGTGGTTTATGGGAAATATGGGTGATTCAGGACGAAGGGGTGATGGGGAATTGACATGTGAACAGTCATTGCTGAGAATATTACTTAAAGAGTCAGTTTGGTCTACTGAGGTAGACATGTTCTCTGTTGCTGGACACTGGTTGTTACAATTTACATCTGCCGTATGGTTATTAATGTCATTGACTGTAGCAGAGGAATCTTCAGAACATAAAGGAGGGCTGACTGTTTCAGTGCCTTGAGACTGGCTTTCATTTTCTTTCTCAGCAGACACAGCTAATCTGAGAAGAGCCTCACGAAAGGAGGTTGGCATTGGCTGGTCAAAGGAGGCATCAGTGCTAGATTGCTTGGTTGGACTTGTGGAAGTGCTGGAAGAAGCAGTTGATGAGGTAGGGCTGAGTGGAAGATTAGAGGAGTTATTTAGTCCTGAGATGTCTGTAGGTGTGGTGGAAACTGATCCAAGGCTGAGAAGTGAGGAACCTGCAAATAATGGAGATTTTCCAACATCAACAGGACAAGCAGCTATAGGAAGTGCAACAGTGGAAGTAGAGGAAGTGTGAGATAATTGCCCTGGTGTGGATGAACTCTGAGTTGAGCACACCTGAGGAGATGACAAAACAAGAACCATGGAGGAGATCTGGGTGCTCTGAACTGCTAAAGAAAGGGTAATTAGCCCTGGGTTAGACTTACAGGCTGGTGAGGAAAGTGACTGAAGCTGAGATGGAGAAAGAAGCAGAACGGGAGTGTTTGACCCCGGAGTATTAGCCACAATCTGAATGGGAACCGAGGCAACATTAGACACAGCAGCAGACCCAGATGGCTTATCAGAAACTACAGAGTATGAAGATTTTAACTCCAGGTTTGGAACAACTTGTGAGCTCTCCGCTGAGACATGACCTAGAGACACATTTGGACACATTGGATTGAATTGCCTGGAGTCAGTAATATCCTGGATATCTTCAGCTTGCCTTAGACTTAGAGCTGTTTGTTCAGACAGTCCCTCATTGTGTCGAATATTGTCAATCTGTGGAACTTTCTGTCCATCTGGGTTGAGTGTATAAGGAATACCCTGATCGTCTATAAGTAGCATATCCATTGGATCAGGTGTCATTATGTCTGTAAACGTGGAAGTTGTTGTGGATACCAGAGTGGGAGAGGACACATGTGCATCCAAATGCTGTGGAAGATATGTATGAGCATTACTTGATGGAAACCACCAATCTTCATTGCAGTCATCCTGTTCCACTTCTACATGTTGGAAATCATCCTCAATTTCATCAACTTCCATATGAAGTGAACCTTCATATTCTGGGTCCACAACCCATTCACACATCCTTTCTTTATTTCTGTCTTTCTTTTTTGGTAGGCTTAAATCTAACACCTGAGCCTCATCCCTCTGTCCCAAGGAATCTTCTGCATCTGTTTTTGCCTGGGTTCTTACAATATCAAATATCTCATCTCCTTCATTACATAAAATTTGTGTTTTATATTCATCATTGCAGTCTTTACTGTTTTCCAAACTTTCTGTTTTTACATTGTCAAAATTTAAATCTATCTCTAGTGGCCCACACTTTTGACTCCCTCTTGTAAGTGCCAAATCCACAGCCTGTGTTATATCGCCAGTCCTTGAGAATATAATCTTCTTGTTTGTGTGGTTGTTTCTGGCAGCTGAGGATAGTTTGTCACTGTGAAAACATTCCCTTAAAATTGATTGTCGTTGAACCTTAATTTCTATTAAATCATTTTTTGAGATGTTAGCAATGTTTGTAGCTTTGGCTGTTACTTCGCAAACATCAGTCCTAACAGACTCAGACTCCATCTTGGGTATTAGCTGCATGTCTGCTGGCAGACTCCTTGTGTTCTCTTCAAAAGTGATGACTTTATTTCTAACACTCTTATTGTCAGGAGATGTCTGGCTTGAGTCTGAATCAAGGACATGATTTGGTGAGCTCTGCTTGCTGTAATCCTCCACATCCCCTGTCTGATCTTGTGACAGAACAGAAAACACACCGAGGTTGACTTTGTCTTCAGTCCCCACTGGGAGCCCCTCATCTGATAAATCATTCTCTTGACCCTCAGACATTTGGCAATCTTTGGTTGCTGTAAGATGAGTCCACGTAATATGTGGAATGGCCTCGCCTATCCTGTCCAACGCATCGTGTTTGCGCATAGCAACTTCTGGACATTCAGCAGTGGAGAAGGAATCATATTATTCAGTGATTATGAAATAGGTCAGTTTTTTAATAACCTGAGAGAATGCTGAAATATTGCCTGGCAAGGCCACAGGATCTTGTAGAATCAGTGTAAATGGCATCATTTGCTCTAACTGCTGCTTTTCACCCATGTTTGTGGGACTGTCATAACTCAGGCCTTCCACTCATCTACGACATCACTAGAGAAAAATGAAAGAAAACATTATGAAGCAACTTTTACTGAATATAGTATGTACACTTACATAGTAAGTAATCTGAATAAAACATTATTAAACACAATATTAGCTTGTTTTCAGTTTTTGTTATTCTTGCATTTAATCATTGATAATATAGGTATATTGTTACAGGTTTGTATATAAAAACTTTGAAAATCAAAAACTAACATTTGGTGAAAACATTTAGTGTATTTTGATGTAATTCATTTTACATCAAAATATTTCAACTACCCAGTGTTGGTTTGCAAACATATGATTTTGCATGGTTAAACAAAGCAGACAGAGGCAACATAAGAACTTAAACTTAAAGGAATTTGTAATTGAATTATTTCTAGACACACATGCCAGTAATGTTAAAATTTAAAACAAATCACTCAACTATTTCTGTTTCAGCCTTTCTAATGTGTTTTTCAATTATATGTTTTTTTCATTTTAATGTTTATTACCTACATTAATTACTTACATATACATTAATGATCACCAAAAAGTATACAACAAATTTACAGTACAAATTTACAACTTCTGCAGGCTACTGTAAGTATTGCTACATTGTAGAAATTTCAGACTCTTTATACAACACAATCACAAATGTGTATTTAATGGCTATTTACATAAAGAACATTAAATATGTCTTTAAAAAATCTAGATAAAATCATCTACATACATAACATAAGCAAATAATTGAATGTCTTAAAACTAAATGAATTATAAAACCCTGTGGCAATAGTCCATTATTCTGAATGATTTTTACAATATGATTGCAATTTGTTATAAGAGATATAAACACTAAACAGCAAGTTTATAAGCATTTTTTGCAAATTTGACAACAGGAGAAAACCCCAAAAAATGACTATATATTAACTGCTTAGAAATATAAAGTTTGACAGTCTATGAATGACATTTTTATTCTGATGAATAAACTTAGCATGTATTGTTTTTATAATATTGCCAATTTACCCTAATACTTTGTAGTAATGTAATTTAATGTAAAGTGCACGACAGCGTAAGACAGGCGCGCTGTCATGGTAGCAGCTCCAGTCCTCCCTCCCGTGGCATCCCAAATTAAGCATGTTCATCTGTCAGCGCCCATGGCTCAGGGTTTGACACCGATGCCTTTGTCCATACACTCAGCCATCCAGCACAGGGGGAGAGTTAGAGATCAACACTGGGACATTCGACGCCATTACGCGTCGTAGGTCCGTTTACAGATGGGGAAAATATGGGTTTAACCAAACACCGCGCTTTGATGTTTGTGAGTTCCAGACAGCGAGTCGAACCCGTGCCATAATATGACTTAAGTCTCTATTTCTAAGGACATCCCCATCCATAACGTACATATTTGAGTAACGTATTTAATATTTACATATTTTGGCCAAAAAACAGTGACGGCGCTCGAACCCGCGACCAGCCATTTTATGCGTACCGAGGGTTCGAACCGGTGACAGCGACCAGATACACTTGCTTTGAAAACCTTATTTTAAACTTTGTAAGACACCCAACGCTCTGTAACTGCTACTTGCAAAAACACGCATTTCTTCCCCAAAGCTTACGGCAAATGCACACATTGCTCGTTAATACGTGAAATATTGAATATGAAACTGTTCTCACCCCACGAGTCAGATCGCGCAGGCACTGGCTGGCCCGACCCTGAGATACTTCCGGAAGACCAAATATGAATGAATGACTGGGCGGAGAGGTTGAGCGGGAGGGAATGTCGTGGTGTTGCAGTTTTCTACGTCCGACCTGGACAAAATTAGGATTCACTTCAAAGAGTGAATCCTAGTGTGAGTATGAATACAGTGTGAGTGAATGATCAGGTGAATGTGTTGGGTTGTTATGGAACAGAGACGCAGGTCATACAGAGGAAAAGCTGTGTGCTGCTTTATGTAGAGTTCTTTATAAAGAGTGTTTGTGATAAACATCAACAAAGATATCAAGTAAAAGCATAATTGATAAGAATTAAATAAGTACCCTAAAATACAACATACTTTTACAAAATTCTTTATTGTGAAAGCATTATATCATTTTATAAATAAACTTAAATAAAATAAACCAAACAGCGTTAATTCGTTGTAAATTTATTTGCACAATGGTGAATAATTATTTTAAAAATAATAAAGCAAGGCTTTATTTTTCTGTTATAATATTTCCAACCATTCTACTCAGTTCTGTAGGTAAACAAAGCAGTCCAAAACAGAAGCAACAGTAGCAAAAATAAAGAGGAAAAACAAGTCACATTCCTATGGCTCTATATGTTTGTAACTTTAATCTGTGGATGTCATGGTGACATTTGAGTTACATAAGTTGACTAAAGGTTAGATGGGTCACATGCATCAATCTCAGAGACCAGCTGATGAGGGAAATTTGACCTGCCATGTGGGATCTAAAGACAGATAAAAAATGAGATTCAGATAGTGCTGTATTGTTTTCTGAGGTTAATCCATTTGTTTATGTCTATTGATATAGTGGCTGTGTGTGTGGATTTTATTTTTGTACCAAGATAGCAACTAGGAGCCATAAGCTGTACATCCACACAGACCTCTGTTGCAGTGAAGCTACAGTGTTTTTCAAGATGCTGACAGACAAATGTCACATTTGTCAAGTTACCATACCATCCATCAAATCATAAGGCCAGCGCTTTACTCCACCCACTATCAACCCAAACAGGCTAAACAGAAAGGAGGAAGGTGTAACAAAGGGATAAATGCATACAATTTTAGTGCAACACATATGTGGTGACAATGTATTGTTGTGTTGTTTATCTACAGTCTCTGTTACTACAAACAAAAATACCAGCTTCTGTTATTAGGTTAACAGGTTACTTGATTTGGCCCATTGATTTGGCATTAAAACACAAACCTTATCATATTAAATAGTTTCTAAGATATTGAAAAGCACGTCTAGACTTATGATCGGTAGTGTCATATATTTTCCACATTACAATTACAATTTGATGTAGTTTAGTATAAGAACGTTGTTATTGGAAGTTGCTGAAATTAGGTTGATCCAACAGAGGGCAGTATTGCACCGGTCAATCCACTACACAACTCAACTCCAGTACATACACACACACATTACACTGCGTCTCATCCACATACTCACACCCACACTGTCTGTATAACATTCTCTGTCTCTCTTCCTCTGTCATTACTGTACAACATGGTGTGCAAGAGCAAAGAAATGATTTAACATTTTTTAGCAAACAAAATTTTCTTTTAGATAAAAGGTTTCCGTCATTCCCCTGTGGAGGATTTAATATTTAAGTGTGTGTACAAATGCAAACACATACACACTCACTCACAGCAACAGATGGGGTGAGGGTATTGCCACGTCTTTTTCTCAAGACAGATATTCTCACTATGTCCAACCAGCAAAGATCTGTGTAGGAAAGAAGACAAGGTGTGTGAATTACATAAGCACGATCAAACCAAGATGTTGTTTTTTATTTCACTGACTGGTCTTTTCCATCGCTATTTATCACACAGGTGCACATTGGTACAACGTCATCAGGCAAAGAACAGGACGCCTCAGGCACCAGGTTTGGCTCTACTGCATGACTGACATTTTGGAAGGCTGGTGGGAAGATCACAACAAATTATTTATGCTTTGACTTCTGAGTATGTGACAATGCAGGTCGAAAGATAAAATATGTTTAGTCAACCTTTTCTCCTTCAAATGGTGGATATTGAGGGAGTGGAAATTGTATATCCAGGTTAAGTTTCAGGTTATTTTCATAGGCCTAGACTGTAGATACATAGTTGTGAGTTTTTACCTACTGTATTTGATTATGTGTGTGAGTATGAATACAGTGTGAGTAAATGATCAGGTGAATGTGTTGGGTTGTTATGGAACAGAGACGCAGGTCATCATACAGAGGAAAAGCTGTGTGCTGCTTTATGTAGAGTTTCATCTGAAAAATCTATTCGGTTCAAGCTGTTCTCACACTCTTGAGCAGTTGATTCATGCAGTATCAATCATCTCCCCCATTTTGTGAGGATAACTGATTAATAAAAGAGGTGGAAATTGCACTGTGACTGCACATCAACTCACTTTTGAATGTAGCTGAATTGAAAGCATGTGAACTTTTGAGTGCATGTGAACCTGGTACATCTGGTTGATGTTTTGTGATGTGCAGAGAGAATTTCAACAGGACAGTTCCCTTAGACCTCAAACACCCATAGTTCAGCCCTTTTTTTACAGCTCATTCCTGGAAACACTTCTCGTGTTACTTCAGGAAAGATAGATTCATGTATATCCAGGTTATTCACACCTCTTCTCCACAGAAACGACATCTTTATAAAAACCCTGTAGTCCAGAAGCAGGCTTCTCATTGGTGTATGCCTGCTGTGACCTAGGTTCACTGGCTCGTGCAGACAGTGATAAATATCTGTCTGTTCTCCTGCGATTATAGCTGATTGTGCTCAATATCATCATCATGTGCCGATAATATCGCTGCTGTGAAGGCATTTCCCTTGAATTGCATAATACTGACATAACTTGTTGGTTTACAAACAAGGCTGTGTCAGGGCTACCTGACACAACAAGACTGATGCCTCCATCCAACATACCAGTTTAAAATATTATTTAATGCACAACATCAGCATGCAAAAGTCAGCTAAATGTTTTTGTAGCTCTTTGGAAAATGTAGTGGCTTCGGAGAACCCAGGAGGGCTTGTCTGATACAACATCAAGAATTTTTGTAATTTTTATAAAACAGATAACAAATTTAAAACTGTTAAAAGATTTACTTTCTAAAGTGCTGTATAGAACCACAACATTAAAATGGAATATTTAATAAAATTATTTTTGAAATATAAGTGAACAACCGCAAATATTTAGAAACTGTTGAACTTACATGAACTGAGAAAATATTATTTTTTACTGTTATTTGTTTTTTTTAGTGCTAAGACAAAACGATAGAACCCATAACAGTGTATATATGTTTCCTACCTGTACAAATAGGCTCATCTCTCCACTGCCAGTCACCTTGGCAACAGCGTATTGTTGCATTCAACCCATTAGGCATAGTGTAGCCACTTTTACAACAGACTTCAGGGCAGAGAAATAGAGTGATGGGAGAGAAGAACCACATAAAAATGTTTGCCAGGTGGAAGAGGCCATGGACACGTTCAACCTGTTCACAAAGAGTCAGATTGATGTAAACTGTTGTAACATAGAAACCTTATATTATCCCTGCTGGGGATAAATACCTGGTTTGCTGGTCCTAGCTGGTCTCCCATCTTAATAGGGTTTGCTGGTTTTAAAGGGATTTTAAGCCTTGTCAACAGGTCAGGCTTGGAGACCAGTTAGGCCAACTATCTTAAAATAACAAATTTCATTCTCTAAAAAACATAATGTGTTAAAACTAGCTGTTTACTCAAAGTGTGCCAATTTTATGTTTAAAGTATACTTAAAGTACACCTTTATACAAAGCAGGCCCATTTAGTTACAAGTAGTGCTGACTTGTGTATGTGTAGTGCAGTACATGTGTAGTACTTCCTATATGTATGCTTGAAAATAATATATCATATAATATGAGCTTGTTTGTCCTGATAGCATTTTTCAGGCCTGCTCATCTTCATTTATTACCAAGACTTTTTTTGGGCACTGTTCTATTGTCTCCACTACTAACTATATAAGCATATTTAAAACACTAAAATGTATGCACAAATATCCACATTCTAACAAAACACTAACAAAATCAACAAAATTTGTTTTGCACGCAGGCAGTCTCACACAACGAAACTACAACATAGACTCATCTTTCCAACTATTGAATCCTTGCCATGAAATACCAGGCTGTTCAATGTTTGGCCGTCTGCCTAAGACACTATGAGCAGAATCAGGTATATAACAATACATCCATATAAATCAGACAGTGATGGATGTAGCTCACCCCAAAACAGGATGTTAACATTCAAATGTTACAACCTCATAAATACAATACAATAAAATACAATAAAACACCTTGTGATGAAAAAGTCTGGAGTAAAATGAAAGTGTTTAGAATAATCACTGTAAAAAACAAACAGTTCTCACAGACATGAAAACAGCTCAGTCTATAACAGGAAACTGTGCAGAAGACAGTCAGTATCATTTTTAGCACAATTTTGATTTTAAATTACATCAGAACATGCTACTCAGTGTGTGTGTGTGTGTGTGTGTGTGTGTGTGTGTGTGTGTGTGTGTGTGTGTGTGTGTGTGTGTGTGTGTGTGTGTGTGTGTGTGTGTGTGTGTGTGT
>JBAJNP010000176.1:76142-104416 GCA_036877545.1 Yasuhikotakia modesta | reverse complement strand
AGAATAGTATTCTTAGTATTCCTAGAAACAGCTTGTCAGGGCAGTATGTGTAAAACAGGTGGAGATGGTGGCAAAAACATGTTCCCCCACATTCATTATACTACAATAAATTAAAATAAACACACACAAACAATCACACAGTATCTCTTTTTTTCCATCATCAGCTCTATAATACATTCTAGGACAGAAATCCTCTGAGCAACGTGGTGGAGCCCAAAATGTATATATAATATTTGCTGAACATTTTAAACAAAAGAATGATGAGTCACATGTATTTTAGGCTTCACCAGTCACAGAAGACAGAACCCCAACCTGTCATCCATTCATCAGTTCTTATCAATTAAACAGGATTTAAAATGGAGAGCTACCCATAATCCTTTAATACTGTCTCACACACACACCCACACACACAGCACTCACCTGATGCTGCGGACAGGCTGCTGAGGGCCCACACACACAAGTGAGAAGAACAGAGATGACTCTCCCAGACTCTCACTGCAGAGGCTATGTAAGCGGTAACAGGACAAGAGAGTGGGATTTAAAGATGGGTAGAGTCTGATGGAGGGGGTACTGTGATGATGTGATGGTAAGGAAGAAGTGGAGACGTGGTGTATGTGAGAACACACACACATCTGAATCATATTGTGTGTTTTGAATGATGGGTATAAAAAAGATCTTTCACTCATTGATGCCAAATTATTGCAAACACTTACCCCCATATTAAATAACAAGCCACAGCACACATAGATACACTATAATGAAGTATCTGTTGGACAGGAAGTATAGACCTGCCTCTTATATACTCATCATAGCAAAACTATTGTGTTGAAGAGCACAGGTCCTTATAAAGCCTCTTGTGTTATAAGAGAACCTGCTTGCAAAGGTAAACACACGTCACACAGACAAATAACATGACAGCACTCCATCACGGAGTGACCAGCTAAACCAACAAAAAAAAACAATAAATTCAAGGCAGATCCACAAATTTACATCTTCACCCTTTTGATGAATGTCATACCTTTAAATCTTACGTAAAGGTACACAATTATCTACATGCTTGTGTTTGTTATCTGTAAAACCCTGCAAAACATTCATTTTTCAATTCCTGAATTTTATCTTATACCGTATTTAAACATATGAAATATATTCGTAATAAAGTGCCCTGTTTGTGAAATTGTCTACAAGCCACAAACAGCTGTTTGTGGTGCTTCTACATGATGAGTAAAACTGAACGTGTATGTTCCTGGTTGGTGATAACAAACATACAGTACATGAAACAATTCACTTATTAAGGAAGTGGTGGCTACTTGGCAATGGTAGCACACAGCAGAGACATGCATGACATGAAAAAAAAATCAAGTGTTTAGTTAGTAAGGACAATTTATTTGTGGTCTTGGAAAGAAGACTACATTCCCCTGCATTACCTTGGCTAGATGCAGTGTGGGTACATTGATGCATTGGGGCATTTGTACATCAAAGAACAGGAGTCACAACACAAGATGTTTATAGCCATCCACATGTGGAAGTGCAGAAAAATAAGGACAACATTACCCACAATCCATCTGCAAAAGTATATTGTCACTGCTGAGAAAACAGGTGGCAGATTAATGGTCATAAAGGCAGTAATTTACTCAAACACCAACATGCACAAAAAGAGAAAAACAAGCAAATGTATAAAGGGTCTTTATAACATTGTTTACAGAAAAAATGAGAATAACAATCCATTTATTTTGGGGGAAAGCAGAGCTTGTAATTGCCAAGGGCAACAGTTTTTTCAAGTGTTCCTCAGATATACAAATTGACCTGGCTGTCATGGCAACACTTCTTCTACAGCTGGTGTTGGTGATGAACGCAATAACAGGAAATAAAAAATCTCCACAACAAACTTGCGTATTTAAAGAAACAAAGTAGTATTGAGGAAACATTGTTAAGGAAAATAAAGCAACAACAGATATAATTCAACTGTAGTATTCACAGCAAAGCAATAATGATCAGAGCAATAATAATTCATAATATGTAAAGTACTTTAATGGTTGTTAAGGAAAGACTGACATGACTGAAGAAATAAAGAGAAGCCACCAAAGAAAACATTTGGATTTTATAAAGGATGTTTTTAAACATTTAGTAATCAGGTTATAAAAATTCAGAATTGTTCCAATACGAGAGAAACTGCTTATTGGCTTGAATGTGTTTGCATATACAGGTGCAAAACCAGCAAAGCAGAAACACACCACTGTCTGCATATCAACCTGTTTTGAAATGCAAATTCCTGTACATCTAATACAAGGTATCATTCTATACAATTACACGAGAGCCTATATTTCCAATCCATAGAGTTCAGATGGTGCTTCTGAACAGAAAGAACAGCCTCCGCAGGTTCACCCCAGATGTTGTGCTGCTGACTCTCTGATATCTTCTGTTTGTTTGAAACTATGAGTCAGTTTTCAACACAAAAGATGAGTCTGTTGTAGACAACAGATACCGACCATGAGAGAAAAACTCCTACCGAGATCAACTTCAAAGAAAATAAACATCAGAAAAATGCCAATAAAATGTGATTATTAATGCAAGTCTTTAGTCTTCCAGCTACCAATATCAGTTCAGTTTTCCTTTGAGAATGACAAGAAAAAGTGTTTTACAAAGAGCTGAGATGCACCTGTCATTTTATATGTCCTCTCATCCACGGTTGTTTTCCATCACCAATGGCAAAATATAATGCACAGGTTTATCACAACATGAGTGTCAAAGTGCTTGAATAAATCTATGTTAACAACATTTCTATACAAATTTATATTTTCTTATTTTACAGTTCATTCTTTTTAAAAAGTTATTTTCTAAATCTCAATGTTCCTGCTTTTAAAGGTGTTATAAATTCTGACCCTCTTCTTTCTCCTTCATGAGACAAAATTCTTCAACCACCAAGTGTTTCAAAAATACCCCATTAAACAGATTTTTACACATACAGTAAAACCTCTACCAGTTCCCTCCATCACTTTGTCTCTGCTTAAGACATAGAAAATATACAAAATTTAATTCCAAAATTTTCCTTTCCCCATTAAGCATATTTCTATCATATAAAAATATACAATTCTCTCCATAATTAAAATCTTGCCATTGTACCTTACTGGAAAACCAAAGAGAAACAAGACATTGAAGAGAGGTATCAAGGCCTTTTGGTCCAGTTTAAAACTTTAAAGGTCTTGTGCCATCTTCATGTATCATGTCAAACATCGGATGCACTTCGCTGGTTCCTCAGTCTTTGATCATTAGGAACATTCATTGTGCTCTCCATCCATCATTTTATATATGCATATCTCTTCTTCCTCTCCTCCCTTCCTTCTTACTGGTCCAGCTGGTGACTCTCATATTTGTTCAGGATGTTTCGGCACCGGCCGAGCTCTTTGCGCATGGCGGCTACTTCCTGTCTGAGTGCTGCGTTCTCACGCTCGAGGAAGGCGGCGCGCACCGAGATCTGATTCTCCTTCAGTCGTCGAGCATCACGGGAACGCTTTGCTGCCTCGTTGTTCTTACAACGTCGACTCCAATATTTCTCATCCTTGAGGAAACACAGAAGAAGAAACACAGAGAGGTTATTATTAATATCTTCATTGGTCCTGAAGCTCTGGTTACTGTCACAGGCACATGGTTTCCACTCCTGCATAGTATTAAATACTGATGTGGTGGAAAAACTTACATCTGATACAGAGCAAATGGAAATAAAAAGACAAATAAGTAGGAAAGGGAATAAGAGAGATTTAGTTGACCTGTGTGTGATAGAAAATGGTGAAAGAACTCATTCACATAACACATTCTTTTTGAAGTAAATATTAAAAAATGTTGTATAATTCTCTATTAAGACCACAACCACGGAAGGGTAATTTAGCCTGTACCCAAGCGTGTCTATGATTGTCTATTTGTGAGAGTGAATGTGTAGTTGTTTATATAAACGCAGTGTTTTTCTCAACTGTGAGTGACATTCCAGAGAGAAATGTCTCTGAACCAGCAGAAGGCCTGAGGTTTGTTTGGGACTACACACAAAGTGCTGCTGTGGGTTTGTGGCTGTCCTCAGAGTGCCAGACACAGGGCTGTAATTCACACCACTCTGTCACTAGCACTGAGGAACAGTTAGATCTCACAAGATGACCATGAGCAAACCTTGTGTTAAAGCACTGTAACTCACGAACACAAATGCTTGTTCCTACAACACCATTCATCATTCATCATTTTTCAACTTTATTAAAATAATGCATTACCAAATAATCAAATGAATAGTTTTTTCCTAAACGTATTTCAAATTACTTATAAAAAAGCTTCAATTTATTTTAGAAAGAAAGAACTTTAGAGCATAAGAAAGGAATGTTGCTCCCTGTTCAAATATTCAAATCACGTGCTTTCAGAGGAATCACATCTCCACACTGATTCAAACTGACTGCTGTGCCCTTTGTAACAATTTAATCAGGTATATCTGAGAATCTATTTCCAAGACATCTGCCTAATATTTAGACATGATTACACAAGCTAAGCTGCCACCCATTCCCTAATGAATTCAAATGTATAAATGTAAAAAATCCAACAATCACACAATACTATTACATTCTGTTACTTCAAAATAATATGTAAACTAGGCATATGTAATGCTCCACTGATCCTGTTGGATATGATGCAAGCATGCTTAGTATCTAAAAACTGTAATTCTAGGATATCGTAATAAAATACACTTGCTCCAGCTGACATTCAACAGAAATCAAGATAATAGCATTTTTAATCTTCATGAAATATTTAGAGAGAAAGAACCAAACAACAAAAAATGGCAGTTGATGCTTAAATTACACAAATAGACTATTAGATCTAAGGAAAAAAGGTACATGCCCTTGTAATGCATGGATGAAAATGGAAAGGTATCATTAGATTCAAATGATTTGGATGGTGAAGCTTCTCACCTTCAGGTCTTCAGGGACCAGCATCTTACGGGCCTTTTTAATCATGGGCTGAGGTTTGAGCTCTTCCTCACTGAAACGATGTCTGCGGGGGTCAAAGGCCTCCTGTCCAGGCACACTCGACAGCGCAACATCCGCAGGGTCGGGGTCAAAGGGCAACTCATTGCCATTGGCGATGGGTGGAGCAGGGAGTGGTGGACAGGTGGTGGAAGAAGGTGAGGGCGTTGGCTCCAGACTAACTGGTGGAGTGCCTGAACATATAAACAAAAAGCAGACGCCTTGGTTAAATTAAATTGTCAATTGTCAGAGCGTTATTCTCAAAACAATACCCAAAATGGCCACAAGAGGACAGTAAGAGGAAGCAAACAGCAAATCAATTATATTGTATTTTTCACAGCTATTTTATTATACCCCTAGCACATTATTTCACTAGTGATTAGTAGATATTGAACTTCATATTATTTTTGTGTAGTGATTTGCAAGAAAAGCCACAAGAATTGGGCATTTTTAAGTCTTAAGAAACGAAAAAGTACTAAATGGCATCCAAAACTAAAGTCACCAGGTACTTTACATGTATGCCTTGATGTTGTTGGTACCTCGTTCAGTACAGCTCTTTTAGTACAGCTCTTTCAGTACAGCTACAGAAATATCTTAAGGTCAATGGAATCATACAAAGCTAAAATATGGATCTAATATCCCACTGACAAACTGACATTTAAAAACACCATACACTCATATCCGACCCTGCATGGAAAAATATAGAGTCAAGGCTAGAGTCAAATACACACACATAGACATAACCATACCCTATACGCATTAGACCTTACAAAACATCGCTCTCAGGGTCCTCCTACACATGTCCTACACATACACCTTTCTGCAGACCTACACAAGCTAGAAGTACATTGGTTTAAAATGTTTCTTTTTTATCATTCCTGGCAGGGTGCCAGACACACAAAATAGACACTCTGGTTAAGTCAGCTACATCAATAGCCACAAACAATCAACAAACACACATAATTAAGATGAATTATTTTGTGACAGCTCACCAAAACTACCAAAACAATATTAATCAGTCAGCTTTAATTTAATTTTAATGTATCCAGTACAGAGTTTTTGAGCAATAGACTTCCACCAAAAGTGCCATTAGGAGTAACACAATCTATTTTAACATAACATAATGCTTTGGATTTTGTATCTGTGCAAATAATATGACAATCTTACATTGTGTGATCTTATACTGTGCTTTGCAATCACACACTGTAAATACTTACCAACATCTCTTTAAATCTCTCTCTCCTCGGCTTCTTTACAAATGTAAACAAACATCTAATAGGAAATACAGTATCAACTCACACTGAGTCATTCCATCTCAATCTTTCAATCTCTCGTTCCTGTACACACACAAACACACGCTCATACACTCCCCCACATACCTCCTCTCTTTTGCCCCTCCCCTGTCCCTGCTCACACTCTGCCTGCCGCGGCCTCTGCACGTGATTGAGTGTGTGCACATGGACCAAGCGTGTGAGAAGAGGAAGAGATTTAAAAACATGCAAGCACACTCGCGCACACACTTTTTCTGCCTTTCATTCTTTGGTCTGGCTCACCTGTGTCTCCACATTTTATTCTCTGACTGTTTACCAACCTTTCAATCTGGTTCTTTTTCTCAGAATTAATCAAAATCTTTTCCTCTCTTTTCACTCGCTATTCTCTCTTTTTATCGGCATCTGTTTTTTGCTTGCTGTAAGTAAACCATGCAAAGATTACAATTTCTTTATGTACATTTGAAACCTGGACCATTTTTTATGAACAAAAAAGACACAAAACCTAATGCATCTGGTAAACACAAAAGCAAATCCCCTACTCACCTTTCATGCAACCCACGCCTCAAATCCAATGCAAATCCAACAGCTCTTAATATTAAATGTACACAATGTTCACATATCTAGAAAACATTACTCACATGTTTAAAAACAAATAGTCACACACCCTGTAACACTCACTGCTAAAAACCGCCCAAACCTCTTAACACTGCAGCCTGCAAATACAGACCATTAGCATCTAGCCAGTCATATTAACACTCACACCCAAACCATTAATACATTGAAACTACACTAAAATACACACACACCCAAGAGACAGTCTGGTACTTTTACAACTCACAGACAAATCAAGGGAAATTCTTGGGAGCAGAAAGGGGAAAGTATTTTAACTAGGGAATCTCATTTTTTGAGCATTGGGCACACTGTATATTTCTGTATTCCTTGGGTTTCATTCTCTGTAGGTTATCTTCTGGAGCTAGTTTAATGAACTATGAAAACATACTCACTGTGCATACAGTCTGCAGCTCCCAGCATGCTTTGCGGCGTGTGCATGTCAAGCCCAAGCAGAGAGGGTGAGGAAGATGCAGTGGCTGATGATGGTGAGGAGGAAGAGGAGCAGTGTGGGGGGGAGGTGGGGAGGCACTGGGACCCCTGGTTAGGGACGGCAGACTGGGAGCTCTGAGACGGTATCTGAGCGGAGGTGGAGTTGGAGGTACTATGCATGCTGCTCATCCCGTTCTCCGTCAGAAACTCCTCAAGATCCATGTACTGCAACTGGAACAGACCGCCATCACATGGCAATGTTCGTTCCCATAGCAACGGGCCCAGGAAGGAATTGTTGTTGTTGTTAGAGAAACTGCCTGAGCCTGCTCCACTGCTGTCAGTAACCAGTCCATTGCTGCAGCCATTGCGCAGAGGACAGCGACCAAGAGAATCTTCATCAATATCTAGCCTGTCCTTACCTATATGAAACAAAGTGGAAAGATACAGTTTATTACAATACAATATACCATACATGAATGTTATGTCATTTATCACAAGACACAGCGAAAGAGGAACTTGATCTTAAACCATAAGACACCACTAAACATCTAAAAACAGCATGCTAACTCTAATCTGTAGGACACAAGGCCTCACTCTCCATGAGAAGGTTCATTGCCAGATTTCTCCATTTCTTTTCTGATCTTGTGATAGTTCTCAGATTTCCCGACCAACCGTAGTAAGGGACAAAATAACACTTCCCTGCAACTTTCACATCCCTTTGGGAGAACTACCTTTGCAATGTCAACACATGTGCATATCTCTCACACTAGATCCCAGTGCATCAGCACAACATGAATATCCTTTGATCAACAACTTACTTTAGCAAAAGATTAATACGGTTTCAATGCTGAAAGACCATAGTAAGACAATCATAATGTCATATTGCGATGGCAGCTCTTAACTCTGTGGTAAAGCAACAGTACTAATGAAAACTTGTAAAGCGTTTGAGAATTATTGTGTCATGGCTGAATCACAACAAAGACACAATTCCAAGAATGTTATACATAAATTGCATTAGTTTACATCAGAAACTACACAGTGATGGAATTACTAAACCTGTATAATCCATAGGAACAAGACAAAACTAAAATCAACAATCCACAATAGCTGAAATATTAGCTTTTAAACCGTTTTTGAAGTTTCTGTCCCAAATTTAGATGGGACTGCCTAGGGTGGGGTCTTGAATCTTAACAACGCTGCTAGTTAGGCTAAAATTTTACTGTTCATTGGTGTGGAAGACAGAGCCCGTAAACACATAATAAAGTGGGACATTTCTGTAAATGTTTGTTTTGTTTTGCTATGATCCCTTCAAATACATATTTATACCATCAGACTGCCACCAACATATCAATTAATCACAAGTGTGAGGGCTACCGCTGAATCATTTGGTGTATAATTTAAAACTATCATAATGTTCAAACATAGCTACATTAGTGTTTTATGTTGTCATAATGATAAAAAATAGTATTTGCATGATACATACACATAGATAGTGGATTGACACCAGATTAGCAGTATCTTTTTTCTGACTAATTATTTAGACAATTACTATAATAATCTGCATAGTGAGTCAGACTAGTCAGACTGTATTAATGATGACCAGTATACATATTAATTTCATAACTACACCATTACAATATGGCAGTATATGAGAATGCTTCTCTGATATTCACAATATTGTATTCACAGGCTGTTGAAACCTTCTGTTGGTGTGGTTATACTGGACAGCACTGCATAGGCCTGTAAACAGAGTGGCTTAGCCAATAGTTGACCTCAAACTACCTGAGCAGTGAGCTAAGTGGCTGGATGGCCCAGCCTTGTTTATCTCTTCATCAAAGTCCCATGTGATGTCCTGTCTGACAGGTATGCGGAGGAATTACACGAGTCTACCATTTTCACAACATTTCAAAATAAAAATTTTAAAAAATCACAATAATCTTAATAATCTGGTAACTATGCCTGGTAACTATTAATGATGTAACTAGACTCACTGATTAGGCTAAACACAAACGACATAAAGCAAAAAGGCTTACACAGGGGGGTCCTGGCTATTATTACAGGATTAGAGTCATTGAAGCAGGTGTGTTTTCTCACCCTTCATTTCGCAACAGTCTTTGCCGCGCTGATCACCCTTAGCGGGGAGCTGCAACAGCGACTTTAAGTTTGCGGTGGAGTTGTGACCACCGCCAAGCGAGCCTCCTGCCTGGCTGCTGTTGCCAAACTGCGGGCTCGCTCCAGCAGAGGGTAGGTCCGGGGGAAGGAGCTGTGAAAGCGGCCTGGCCATCACTCAACGTCCGAAGGACTGAATTCCCTTGACTGGTAGATGCTTGGATGCTTGGTTCAATACTAATCAACGATCGTCAAATCAATCACATAACAATACATTAAAGTCATTACATCGCTGCCCAGCAGTACATTTAACAACAAAGGATTTATTGTATTAAATTACATCATTACGGTTCCATAAATGTAAACATTAATGTATAGTCAAAAAGGCAACATCAGACCGTGTTTACATTATCAATCTAAGAAACTTACCAACCAACACGATTCACGCACGTTATTGCATTTTAATTAAGAAATAAACATTAATAAAATGATAAAATTACCTTTATTTTTCTAAATGTTCTTTTAAATAATAAAGTGTGCCATTCTGAACTCATCTGACTGTAGATTCGGTGCGTAAATAAAAATATACATTCCCAGAATATCCAGAAAGTCTTGACAGCTCGTCTTCTGAACTTTTAAAAATGCAGACAAATGAAGCGATGTCACATCCGAGTCTGCCTTTAAATTAAAGCAGCACATGAACCGGACACAACAACTCCAGTAGAATCTAAAATCTGACAATAAAAAATCCAAAGGTGCAACTTAAATAATGCGTGCAAAAGAAATAACGGCGCCGAGGAACTTGCGTCGTCTCACAAATAACACATGAAAACAACGCGAAGAAAGTGTTGCTGAGTCAATTTCTTCTGCGCAGCGCGATTGGCTGAATGTTGTCTGTGTTTTTTCTTTTTTTTCCATTCAGTGGCTCAATCGGTTTTTCCCCTGTGGTCACCCCCTTCTGTTCATTGCTCTCAGTGTGTGTCGCCGCACGCTTTCAGCTCAGCCGTCCGATCTTTTCGCTCAGCTGGAACGAACACGGGCCGCTCACGTGACGTCACACCTCCAAGAGCAGAAGTGCGAAGTCGGCACAGCGGCACGTCACTGTTTAATATTCATGAGACACACCTCCTCGTGACAGGCACGCTCCTCTGGGGCGGACAGCGCTGATTAAAAACAAATTGGTCGATAGCTTCTATCTTTCACGATTACGTGTATGTTCCGCAGCAAACAACAGCACGAACATGTGGCCACTAAGCAAGGTGGTAAATGTACTGTTTGAAAGACCTTCAGAAGTATGAATAGCTTAAAAACATTTTCTTTTCAAACGCAGTTAAAGGTTAAGTCCTGCTGGTACAGAAAACTACCCCTTTTCAGATTCGTCTAGGGAAAATATTAAGCGAATGAATACAGTTTTCACTTCACTGATAATCCGCGCGAAACGTGAGCACGAGTTTAGAAGAATCGGCTGCTACACGTTTCCTCTCAGAAACAGACGCGCTCTCCGGTGCACATGGTGCTCGCACGCGGAAACGCGGCTGAGCCTGGCGTGTATTTCGCAGCAATTGGCCGAGCAAAAGGGAGCTACTCCCTTCTCGCCCAACCACTGGCTACTGTTGAGGACGACGCCCCGCCCACATATTTCCACCCATGCCCTGGCCGCGTGAGACTACAGAAACTGCGTGAATCCAGGGGTAGTGGAGCACACCCACAAAGATTCAGAAATGAAGGAAATAGATTTGCTTGGGCTAAACCTGATGAACCCAACCTGTCGGGAGTGTTCAAGTATTATAATGATGTTTAATGCAGGTCTCACGATTTCCCAACCTAAACTGTTTGTATGTGGTTTTAACACAGAAACGGAATAAAATGCATTAGAATAAAAACGCTGCTTTTCAGAAAAAAAATGTAAAAGATTAACAGATATCTTCCGCAGATATCCTTTTTCTTCTCATTCTTTCCTGCTTTGTTACTTCCAAACAGCAGCAAGCGCATATTAGGTTTGTCTCTTTTGCACACACGTTCTTTCCATGCCTGCCTCACGCACGCATTAGAGCCCAATGTACTTGTTTTCCTCTCACTGTCCGCGTTTAAATCCACGTGACAGTTGCGCTGCTGGGCCTCATCCTCATACAATAAGATCCATTTCTGCCACCAACTGGTGAACATGGAAAAGAGCAATTTCAGATGTTAGAATATTGGATGCAACTCTTAAACCTTTTGTGACAATGACTTTACAGTGATAGAGCAAGAACATTATATTTACATAAGGGATGTTGTACAATATACTGTACAAAGATATAGACCATTTGACTGTACATTATCTAATATTGATGCATTGATTATTTGGCTGCAATTGTGGCTATGTAGTAGCCAATGCAGTGCTGTTATTGACAAATGTAATTATTTAGAATTGGTTTATGAAAATAACCCCAAAAATGTGAATCAGGTTATTTCAGATATCTATAATATTTAATACCATATTCATGTATTTACATACAAATGACACTATTTTACTTTGCAAGGCCAATAAAACATTCATTGATTTACGTTGATATCGATTTTAATTATGTAGATTTCTTTTTAAAGGTGGCCTCTGTAAAGCAATAAGAAAAGTGTTAATTTACTTAAAATGAAAAATGAAAATTTTCTCATCATTTGCTTACCACCATTTTCCAGGCCCATTCCATGGCACACAAAAATGAAGAAAGTTAGTGACTGACAGCTCCAAGAAACCCGTTTTTAGGATATATATAACCAAAACAAATCAGTAAATAAATAAAAACAAATGTTTTTTTAAAAACAAATCAAGTTTTGACAAGTCATGTACATGGAATTAATGTAGATATAACATTTTAAAACTTTATTAAATGCTTGGATATTATCAACAAACAGCTTGTGTAATAAAGTTTTAGAAACATACTTATTACTTTTCTTTTTTCAAAGAAAAGAGGCTATTAGTAGTATGGCATGTCTACATAAAAGGTGAAGAAAGTACATTGGATACGTTCATAATTGTCAAGTGGACAGACTGCGTCACACATCAATACATTTAACCAAGACCTGATCTAAAGTCATAACTCCTACAATCACTTTCCTACAACCTGAAGTGTAGTTATGATAAAAAGATAATTGACATTTGCTTAAAAAAAATAAAATATTGACACATTTTACATTACATTACACACATTTTTTCCATCCCCTCCTTAAACTCTATACATGAACGCTACACTGTGCTGCCGGTGAAATGTGTTGTTTTAATAGTCACAGTTGAGGTTAAGTTTTTTGCCACAAGGTAATTTACTTACATTTTTTTGTCTATTGACTGGTGTATAAAAATTTTGTTTAAGTGCTGGCATCTTACTCTTGGTTTTTGCATTAAAACCATGAATGCGTCAAATCAGGGTAAAGTATTGGACAGCTCTTTCGTTCAATTAAGGGCTAGAGTACATTTTCAATTGGTGTTATCATGTAACCATCAGCCATCACTCAAACTGACTCTTCAATACATGGACAGCAATGTCCAACATGCAGTAATTTAAATACTTTTTAAACAAAACACTTTTCCATAGTAGGACCCGTCTTTCGTCCTTTCACTACTAAATGCCATTTTTACATAAACAAAATCACATCTCCACACCAACAACACAATATATATCAAAGACAAAATAATTTTACAGAGCATTTGTAGAGGAACAGTAAGCTATAGCCTACTGTAAGGGTAAGTACGGTATTAGTCAAATCACCAAAACTTTATCTATTGCAAATAATTTCAATAGTAATTTCAATAGTAATAATTTCTTTTTAGAAGATTGGTGTGGTATGGTAACGACAGGAAACGACTGACTATATTTTACTTTAAAATGCCTTTGATACATTTGTGAGTTTGATGGGGGTCTTCACTTTTAAGGAGGAAATTTATAATGACTGAGAGAGAAAAGCATACACTCTCTTAGCACATACAAAGTCCATGCCTAAAATGAGTACACAGGTTATCCAGTAAAACTTCTTCATTTTTTCTGAATAATCCCAAAGCTCTCCTACTGCATACAGAGATGTGTTAATGACAAGAACTGTAATCCATGTGAAGGGATGATGAGTTACCTTTACACTCGAACCTCTTGTAGGTTGATCCCATCACTAATTTCACATAAAGGGGCTTCTCTCTTCTAAACTTAGCCAGTGCTCCCCGACACACCTTCTTGTGCCTTGTGAGGAGCACTGCATTCCAGAAACGACAAGGACAATGTTTACAAGAAAATGCTCTGTTGGCTAAATGTGAGCTTCGGTGAATGAGGGCTGACAAGAATTTGCGAGACTGTTTTCCACAAACTGGACATCTCAACCGATGAAGACCACTTACTCTGGGACAGTGTCTAGCTGCTATATGAACTTTAAGTGCTGCCTGTTGTGAAAAAGTAGGTCCAAGGCAAAGGGGGCAGGACATTCTTTTCACTGGAAAATTTAAAGAATGCAGGTGGTTCAGCTTAAGTCGACCGGGAAGGCCCAGCTCATACACAGCACTTCCTCCACTTCCTCGCCTGATTCGTACCACCACATCCACACGCTTCTTAATTTTACATTTTGTCTTATGAACTGCTCTCCTTCTCCTAAGAACTTTCCTCCTTTCATTTTTTTGCCCTTCCCCAAGTGAAAGTTTCACCTGTTTTCTCTCCACTCTTGCAGCTGGGGTCCATTTGTAGCCTATCTCCCCTTTCTCTGTCTGTCTTTTTTTTTTTTTCTTCCGTCTCCTCAGCTCTTCTTGGTTTTGAAATCTGTGGTGGTGCGTAGATTGAATCTCTGCTGAATGCTGGAGGTTGTGATGGTGCTCATGTGGCTCTGAGAGAGGCAAGCCAAGAGGATGCACAGGTAAGTTTGCATTAAGAGTATGGCAATGACCAGTTTGGTAAATTGACTCACCCTTTATTCCAGTATGTTGTTGCTGATGGTTACAAAGAAGAGGCACTGAGGAACTTGAGGGCAGAGAATGGGAATAAGTGGTTGAAGAGGAGTGTGGTGTGTTGGCATCAGACATATAAAAGAGAGGAGAGTAGCCAGCTTGTGGTTGGGGTGGAGTCTGCTGGCTGTGAAGAACTCCACCATGAGACTGTTGTCTACCATGTGCGCCACTAGGTGGCGCAAGCTGAAGCAATGCATTTGTAGCAGCTTCACTTTCAGATATAGAACCACCAACACTGCTTTCATTCCCTGTGCTTCTTTGAACTACTGCCTGGCCAGCCCGTGTTAACCCATGCTGAGAAAGCCTGTGTCTTGTAAGGCTGTTAGAGTATGCAAAAGCTTTTCCACAAATTTCACAAGAAAACAGCTTTTCACCACCACCCTCATGAACTGTTTGATGATGTGCAGTCAAGTGAAAGTGATGCCGGAATGATTTCCAACATATAGCACATGTATACAATCTAGGAGGGGGCTGTGTATTTGATGTTTGTGGTTTAATGTCTTGATTGTATGAATAGTAAGAAGAGCTGCCCTGACTGCCCTGAATCAAACTACCCCCAGAGGATGAATAACTGTTAAGGTTTTCCCTACCCGGTGTTGTTGGCACTTCTACCAGTTCTCCTTTCTGGTGTAGCTTGCCATGTCTTTTAAGGCTCTGAGCATATCCAAAGTCCTTTCCACACAGAATACATTTGTAGTTCTTCTCTCCAGTATGTACTGTTTGATGCTTACTGAGATGAAATGCCTCTCTGAAGTACTTGCCACACACATTACAGTGGTGAGGTTTTTCTCCAGTGTGTATTCTGTCATGCCTCCGCAAGGTCTCTCTTCTTGCAAATCCTCGACCACAGACACTGCACAAATATGGTCTAATATCCCCTTCGGGCCCTCTTGGCCTTTGAGTAGACTGTCTTCTTTTAGGTGCCTCAACACCAACTGCACCAGGTTCCTTCTTTTTGCGGGGCTTACGGGGGCGCTTGGGCTTTTCAGAAGTCTGCTGATTTGGTTGCTGGTTAAGGGAAACAGCATTTTGGTTAGCATTACCTCTGTAGGATTTTTCAAAACCAGATGTTGATGATTGCCCACTAGGTGAGCCAAGGGGCCCAAGACCCAGACCTCCCAGCAATCCACCAATAATATCTCTTCGATCATCCCCTCTAACTCCATTATGAGTAAGCTCACCGGTCATACAATTTGCAGCCGCAGCAGTAATGGCAGAAATGGCACTGTTGACAGAAGTAGTGACATCATCTTCAGAATCATCCAACAGAGATGAAAGAGGGAGATGTGGCTGTTGGTGATGATGTTGTTGAGTTTGGTTTTGTGGGTGTGGATGCAGAGTAGGAGCTAATGGTGCCTTCCTAAGTGCTGGCCCTGTCATGCTGCCACCACCACATGCTGAAGCTCCAGAGTACATATTCACTTGAGAGCGCTGGTTCTTGTAGTCTTCACTGAAACCATCACTCCGGTAAGAACCTGCACAACAGACTAAACAATAATAATGCTATGCACACAAATTTTCAAAACAAGTCTATTAAATGTGTCAACTTTGACTGGGTTTACTAAACATATGCACTGCACTATATGTTACTCACCCACTGAAATAGTTGCTATTCCATCTTGTGAGCTCCCAGTTTTATTGTTCTTGCCTTCAGCTATATTATTTTCATGCCTAGGTCTTGGTGTACGTCCTGATTTGCCACAGGTACCTGAAGCTGCATGGTTTAAAAGGGAAGTGCTTTCCCTAAAACATCGACCACAAGCTGGACAACGGAATGGTTTATCTTCATGTATCTTTTCATGGCGGGTGAGTGACTCACGACGATTAAAAGCACGACTGCAAGTTGTGCAGGCATAGGGCCGAGCCCCAGAGTGTATTACTCCATGCTGAAGCAGGTGCCCCTTTTTCTTGAAACCTTTGCCACACTCAGAACACTGAAACATCTTGTCAGGACTGGCACATGAAGATGAGGCTGAGACATCTTGAGTAGAATGGGGAATAGTTGGATCAGCAGGATGCAGGACAGGGTTTATAATGTTACTTCTCATGCCACTTGTGCCAGCTGTGGTTAATTCATGACTGCGTAAGTGCCTGCGTAGACTAGACAGATGTGTAAAAGATTTGCCACACTCCCCACACTGATACAGCTGATCTTCAGGCTGAGACTGAGGTGGCATGGAACCATGGTTATCTGTTTTAGAGCCATTTGTCACCAAGACTGATGCTGTTGTAGAGGATGTAGAGGAGGATGATGAGGAGACAACAGAAGTGGAGGAAGTGGAGGTTAAGTGGGAAGGAGGGTCTCCACCAATACCAGATAAACTGACACCCCCACCTCTATCCAAGCCTGGTGTATCCTGATTGAGTGCCCCAGAAGTGCTACTGTTAGAATTGGGGTTTGTAGAGTTGTGAATGTTACTGCTGTTGTTGTTATCAGTCTTTCTTTGTGGCAAGTAGCCAGCCATTGCTTTCTTTCGTCTACCACCTCCTCCACTTCCACCTCCTCCAGCACTGTCCACTTTTCCATCTTCTTTTGATAAAGAAAGATGTAAAGGAAGAGGAAGTTGTAAACCAGCTTCCTGCTGCATTAGAGATGCTAACTGGTTGGAGGAAAGTACTGGGATTCCTTGAAAGTCAAAGCTTCCTAGTGAAGAGGACTGTGAAGAGTGCAGTGGGTGGTGTGGGTGTGGGTGAGACAATGTGTGAGGTGGCAGTTGCTGTTGTTGTGGTGTTGGCTGTTGTGGCTGAGATAAAGTGGTTGAGTGTGACGAATGAAGAGCAGGGGGTGGAGCAAGAGGGGAACTTGTTTCAGCAGCTTGGCCTAGACCAAGACCAAGATGGTTGTGACTGCCTTGCTGAACTAAAAACTGTTCTAGACTGGAATTGGCTGGTACTCCAGAAAGAAAATACTGATTTGCCGCTAACATGCAGCTAAACTGTTGATGAAGGCTCCGGGCATCAGACTGAGATCCTGACAACTGATGACCTAAGGTAGTTACTGCACTACTACTGGGGGGGTTATTGGAGGTTGAAATAGAACCTGATGAAGATGGGGAGGAGGAGGATGGTCCAGGAGATGCCTGAGGTACTGACAGACCCGGGTGCAATGGGGGTGGTGGTGGTGGAACAGTTGAAACCAGTCCTCCACTTCCACTAGTGCTAGCAAAATGATCAAATCGTCCTACTCCTGAATGCAATTGGTCTTGAGCAAGGACTGCCTCAGTTGGATGAAATGAGCGCAGAAACTGAGGATATCCACTCACATGGCTTCCACCACTACTGCTCCCAGACATTTTGTTTGATTTCCTCAAATTTTGGGAGGAGGATGGAGACTGCTGCAGAGGTGGGGGAGGTGCACTCATTTTTGCAAAAATTGATGCAGAATCAGAAAAGGCACTGCCTCTAGACCCTTGTAGTGGGCCTAAGCCTAGTCCAGATAAGATTGTGCCAGATGTCTCACCTTGCTGCTGTTGCTGCTGTTGTAATTGGTGCTGGTGAAGCTGTACTTGCTGTTGGTGTTGAAGTTGTCGCTCTAGTCCAAGACCTTTGAACTGATGCCCCTGGTGTCCACTCAGCATCTCTATGATGTCCACATTGTATTTTCCAAAGTGGAACATTTCCCAATCATTAAAACATAGGTGCACCAAGGCAACACCTTCTGCTCTATGAGCAGCAACGGTATTTTTCACTGTAGTTAATAAATTATGGTTAAAAAAGCAGAATTTAAAAACAAAAAGCTACCTCACAAGCAGGCTTCAACCTCACCTCTCATATCAACAGGATTTATGGTACTGGTGTTTTCCTTAAAATGAATGCCCACTATTCCATTTTTGGCCAAGTAGTCCAGGCATAAATGTGAAGCAATGAAAAGACAGTCTTGTATTGACTGAAGTATGAATTTATAATTTCTGCCAAAAAATGGTCTTCTGAGCCATAGATCTGAATTTTACGTCTTAAAGGCTCAATGCCACTTTATAGGATGTTCACAGTTGAGTCCATTTTATCTGAATACTCCATAATCCATATCACAGTTACTGTTTAGTTCACTTGAATTCCACATAATCACAGTCACATTGAACAATTCATTTTTGGTATTAACATTTCAGTCTCAATGTGCCATAAAAGTGCAAAGATATTTTGATTGGTAGAAAGATATGATGCTACATTTTTTCACATTTTGAAAGGTCATTTAAGTGCTTGACGTAGTTTGCTTACATTGAAGAAATCCACTTGGTTACATTTTTCTGTACAGCAATGCCACTGGTTGATTTCTTTTCATCAGTATTTATTTATTCATTGTGGAAAAAGGGGCTTTCTCTGTTTCAGTTAATATATTTTTCATAATAGAAGAAAATTCCTTCTTCACCATTCTTGTGGGTTGTGAAAATTTTCTTACTGCAAATAGAAAAAAAAGTGTTTTGTTAAATTGCACTTTAACAAACACTAAAGATTAAATTCAACTTTGTTTATTGTCATTATACCAAGTACAAATACAGAGCTAAAAATGCAGTTAACTTCTAACCAGAAGTGCAAGAATTTAATGATTTATATATACAGATAAGTGCAAGAGTACTGCATCATACAGAAGCTATAAAGAGTGTACAGTTTAAAGAATGTACAGTGGAGGTAAAATACACAATATTTACAGGAACCTAGAGCAATATGAGCAGCGGGTGCAAATGTAGGGTTATGTGTAGTATGAACAGCAGCAATACAAATTTAACATAATCCATCAAATCTACAAAGACAACTAAATAATTATCATAATCATAAACAGCAGCAACAACAGGTTATTACATTTTACACATGAAAAATGACATGTGACAATTGTGAGAGCATTTGACTATTCTATAAGTTAAAATAAGAAAATTGTTTGTTTTAGTTTATCTGTTCACATGTATACTCAAAAAGCAAACTAAATAATCCATAATGATATGAACAAAGGAAAAACAAAGTTATATCTTTTTCTAGCAAACTTACAAAATAACAAATATCTAACGTTCATATTTCATTCTTAAACTGAACATTGTGCTTATGTAAACAATGGCATTATTGCCTCTGTCCACAACATCTAAATAATTAATGTAAGCAGGCGTAATAATCAACTGATAATCTCTTGCATTAATGCAATTAACGAGTGTCATATTTTATTCTCATCTGGCAATAAAACAATTCACTGTAAAACACATCTTCAGACACTTGCGGAAAAAAAGCACATCTCAAAATATTTACACAATTTTCTTCTATTTTAACGTGTTCGGTGTTTTATATCACTTTATCTTATACATCGGTACATCAGCTGTGATGAAAAATGTGCAGTGAATGGTCAGGGGCGGAGGTGAATTTCTTGTAATCATTACATCTTTCGAATACGCCGCGTATAACAAAAGAAAATAAAAGGTGCATGTGGACATACTCCTAGTAGAATGGATCTATACATGTGGAAACTGAGCTAAAATGTCAATAAAGCTTTTAAATCATATCTGCACCGTATTAATAGACAATATTTCAACGCTGGGGCTATGTGGAACATGTTAGCATGCAAAACAGCTGGCTAATTCCTCATATTAAGCAACGGGGCACCGCATTGCTTGCCGTCAGTACATGATGCGCGATCTAACAACAACAAGCCAGATAAAGCAGGAGCACAACAACTGTCGTTAATATTGTGCAACAACGCATCACAATAAAATTCAAGTCGAGACAATAAAACAGGCCTTTTTACCTATGCATCCATCTTTAAGCCTGGTCAAGATGAGCTGGGCCTGCTATCCTCTCCCACCCTGCCCCCCTCGCTCATGTACCCCAGCAGCTTTGCGTGCGGTTTCCCAATGTTAGCCCTTAAGCTACAGCTAGTTAGCCACTCTATTTCCACGGCAATCGTGCTGCGATAGCATGAGACCGAATGTCCCTTATTTTGAAAAACAGATGCACTTATCGTAGCTATGTCCTGTGCAAATTATATCAACCCGTATTACGACCAATATTTTTGTTTATGCTTTATGTTCGAATTTTTTAATGTCCAAAAAATATTTTTGACAGCCTTTGTTGCTATTTTAGAGAGGAATAAATGAGTGTGAGCGTTAAACATTTCCGGACCGTGGAACACTTCCGGCTAGCGCTTCTGTCCGCTGTGTGTTATATTTGGTGTAGTCTGCGTTAGTTTACAGTACTGGGGTTTAAACAGAAGCATTTTACTTATGTACAACAATACGTTTAATCGTCTTTTGGTTGTATGCGTTTAACATTTAACAAACGTTTTAGTAATGTTAGGTAGTCAGTTTCGTTGTGATAGCGACCTAGCAATAGCATGATTTGGAGATTACGAAATAAACTCGAAATTCACATGCATGTTAAAATGTAGTAAAAGTGAAATATAACAGAATACATAAAACGTTTTTTTTCTATGTGCCAATTTGTTAAAAGTTTAAGTTTTATAAGCCGTAACAGTGGCCATTTTATTGCATACTGACAGCTCCAATTCAAAGGCAGGTCCTTATCAAAATGGCTGCCTTGAAATTGCTAGTTTTATGTTTAATCTGATCATTTATAAATGAAAAGGATATAAAGATTGTGAATATTATAATAAATGCTTGTTTGAAATAATTAAATAATATTTAATAAATCATTGGGATGCATATACATAATTCAAACTTTGTGTAAGTGATTAAACATTTCAGGCAAAAGCTTCATCAGTTAACTTTATTCTACAAAGGTGAAATGTAACCATATGTAAATTAAATAAAGAGTATTTAGTGTGTATATATATATATATATATATATATACAGATATCTCATATATATATATGAGAGATTAGGGCAGTTGTTATATTAGTAAGTTGTTGGTAACAATTATGTTAATGCCTGATTTTAAGTGATTTACTCAAACATTCATCCTTTTTGTACGTAAACATATAAGGACATGATTTTACTGCTGTTGTACTGTTACATACATTGTCTTTCTTGCTTGTGCAACCAATGCACATTCCACTGTAGGCTACAAACCTTGTAAAATGCTTTAGAGCTTTATTTGCACATCCAATGTTTGTTATTTTCTGCAGTAATATGCCATGTGAAGAAATGTAATAAACATTTTAAATTATGGCTTGTGGATGCAAAACTGAACAGACATTGCTACAGATTTTTATAACAAAGAAAACTGATTTAGCCATTCTAATTGTCCTGAAATAAACAATAAAAAATTTAATTTCACTTGATCAACAGAATAAGACATTCAGTTACACACATAAACATACACCCTATGACATCATTTATAAACCCATTGTGATGTCTCTGCAACACTTAATGACATTTGCAGGCTCAGAACAATTATAATATGACATCACACTAAGAAAATTTGATGGCACTCCTTATCATTAGGAATGCATGAAGAATTGGCAAACAATGAGTGGATTTAAAGTTTGTGCTTCTATTTTCTATTCATAATTTCAAAAGAATTTCATAAGATATCTAAAACAAAAACCACTCTGAAAACACTGAAACCACAGAGGAAAAAAATCACCATCATAATCATAAGGTAACCATAACAACAAGAATAAATCACCAATAACCATAATATTAACTGTCATAGTAATGACAATAACAAACACCTAAGTATTACAGAGCTGTTAGGAAGATTGTCTTTAAGTTTTATTCAGAATTTATCAAGATACACACTAGTTCCAGTGAAACGTTAAGTGAATGTTACCACCAATCCATTTTCTGATGTAATTGAATCTATTCCTTAACATATTTACTGAGAGTTGTACAATATGCAAATGGCCTGTAGCTTACACTGTTTAATTACACTGAAAATGAACCAAGAAGTATAAAATTTATGACAGACGATTGGTTTGTAGGTGATTACAGATGATTTTCTTTTCATTTGTAAAATGAATAAATGAGACCAGGACTATTTCTCAAAGGTCAGAATCATACTGAAAATGATATCTGGCTCTTTCATGATAAACCCACATTTACCTATTTCAAATAATTACTAACTACATTGATATCTTTTCTGCAAATAATGAGATTATTAAGTAATTTAAGCAATAATGAATAAGCCATGAGTAACATTTGTAGGTAACGCATGTATAGCCCTTAATATTGATAAGCGTTATTGGTTATGAAAATGATGTTTTGTATCCATATCTAAGTAACAACAGATTTGATATTACAGGTTAGCTGTTTTGGCATACCTGTGTCCTCGGTCTGTTCAGTAAGTCATTTTAACAGCATATACACATGGCTTTAACATGGAGATTCAAAAAGCAGTCCAGGAGGCTTGCTTTATGCACATTTAAATGCCTACACACCTGAGTGAGATAGAGAGACTACCATGTTATGCACAAATTAAATGTCAGAATATTAACAAATACATTTTAGAGTGCTAGTACTCCTCTGTTGTTTTCTTCTCTGATTCACATTAATAGCTTATGGTGTTCACAATTAAAAACCTTTGTCTACACAGTTTACTCAACCATAGAGGAGCACAAACAGGCACATACCCAAAATTGCAGGATATCATCCTTATCTAATATTCTTGTGCTTTTGGTAGTCCAGGGTCCTTTGTGATAAATCTCTTCACAAATCCCAGCACTTGGACACTGTAGAAAGCGGTGGCTCAAAATCCAAACAAAGTGCCATCGATCAATGAGTCTTTTATGAACATGAAAATAAAGATGATTGTCAGACATTTCTCTTGGTTTTCATTTGGGCCTTTCTGGCCAACTGTGTCTCAAAATGGCTTTCATTGATAGTTCAAAGCAATCTGCAGTTCTGTTTTGAAGGGCAAACGTTTCAGGTTTCCAAAAAACTACATTTGAACAGAAACTTGTTACATCCATGTTAAATTCACAATGAATGGGTTGCAGGTGATTTATGGTAAGGCTTGCTTTCTTTTTCTTGTTGAGCAGGATCCAAAGTTCATTACAATCCAAAGTTCATTATATTCTTGACAGTTTATGGAATTCAGTTCCTCATATTGTTCCATCATCATTCATTCTGACAAATATTACAACCACCCTGTTATACTTTCTTAAAGTGACTTTCTTATTATGCAGTAGTATTATAGTTTAGAAGGAGATCCAGCATAATGGTTGTTTTCTCACTGATTCTTATTGTGTTTGTCCACATATAAATAACTTTACAAATCAACAGTTTGGGTGATCACACCTTGATTAACTGGCTCCTCTTATGCAGACGTTACATAAGCTTGCAGAATTATTAGTCCCTATGTTTCGACTGTATTTATAAGATAGAGATGTTCTCTGAAATATATGGCTCCATAGCAGCTATATCTGTAATGTGTAATAATGTAAAATATTTGACAATAAAAACATATGATTTAAAGATATGAAAAATGTGTTTCAGTTCACCTGTCACATCATATGAAATTTATATTACACCCTATTGATATTCTGTGCAGTAGGTTACAGGCAAACTTTACACAAATAAATAATCATATATGCCAATTTTGATCATAATAATAGCGGCAATTTCATGGACATAAACAGCACAACAACAACTTTGAAGCTCTGTCAAACCTGACTTATAACTGTTGTTACCTAATCTCATTGTATGAATTTGCCACTATATACAATATATATCTGTAAAAATATGGTGCCAGTTGGCTCTTTCTGAACCTCTTTCTTTCATCTACTTTTTCTCACTCTGTCCCCCCCTTCATATTCTGTTTCTCCAGTTCCTTTACATCTTCCTACTCTTTTTCTCTCGTCTTTCGTTATTTCTTCCCTTTTTCCGCCCACTCTCTCCCACAGTCCCTCCACCATCTTCCAACTTCTCACACAGTCTATCCCTCACCCATCTTCTCCATTCCCCTTTCATTCTCTCTATAGTATCTCCAGCTTATGTTCACACAGTAACCTCATTCTTGCTTCCTGTTCTAACCCCTTGGTTTGCTGCCACTCCCCCTCCGCTCCCCCCTGTACCAGGTATGAAGTGAAGTTGTTCAATGGTATTCTGCCTTTTAGCTGCAAATGCGAGCCTCCTGGCACTGTGTCCACCCAAAGTTCCTGTTCCCATGACAACCCCTGTTCCTGGCATGTCACCCCATCCCACTCCTCCAGTCCCACCTCCTCCCAGGTGACCTGACATTGCTGCTGAATTTCGCTCCTGCTCTCGCCCCGATGTCGGGTGCGAGTTCATCTTGATCATGTGATGACGGTCAAGTGACGGTGTTGCACAAACATTCTGCTGGGACTGAGCTTTCTGATGGCTCACGCGGGGCAAGGTGGGCACCACCCCGCCACCTCCTCCAGATGTGTACTCACCCATACCCATCCCACCTCCGCCATACTCCAGTGCCTCCTCTAGATGATCTGGTGACATTAGCAGTCTTTCCTTGGACTTCTGCAGGGTGTTCTGGTTATTGGAGTTCTTTGATTTGTAGTATTGGTGTTGTTGGTTTTTGGAATGCCTTGATAAGGTGTTTCCATCAGCAAGAGCGAGGAGCTGGTCTGTTGACTTAACACGCCGTGGTGGTTTGGAAAGTGTGTCATAATTCTGGTTTTTCTTTGACTCTGGTGGATCCAGAGGGTAAGGATTTGGGGTGTGGCTTGGTGCAGATTGTGGATGAGGTATTCGAGGGCGTGGGGCATGGGTGGGAAGTGTGCCTCGACCCCCCAGCGTGTAGTCACCACCCCAGGGAAGATGGTGCTGGGAAGAATGGAAGGAAGGGGGAGGAGCATTGTTGGGCCTTCGTTTTGTGGTACAGTAACCCGAATAGTCCTCCAGTCCTCCTTTCTCTGTAATTGAAAAAATGTATGTAAGCATTATGACAGAACATGGGGCAAAACATGTAATTCAATAAACAAAAGAGAAAGAAAATACCTTCCTAAAAAAGCATGTTAACTTAGAACACCTCCACCAGATTTAACAAATGAATTAAACATACACCTCTTTCCATAACTCCACCCACCAAAGACATGAACACACACATATGTTTGTATTCTATTATTGTAATCAAAGATGAAGCAGCATCACATCATCTCAATGTCACAATATCACACAAACCCAAAAAAACCTTCCATTTTCAGTGCTATCATTTATCACAATATCACATTTATCTTATTGCACAACATGAAAAAAGTCAGTACTACAATTAATTAAATACAATAAATTAAAAATCTTCAAACTTGAATATGTTTAAGGCGAATGTTACTTTAATGAATATAATGGTATTAATACAAACATGTTTTATCCAGTCTTTCACTGTTTTGTCTGATTAAGCCTGAGTCATTGTATCAGCCTCTATAACCTTCATCTGTGCAGAACTTTCTTATCCTCAGACTGTAACTCACACTCCCCAGGAGGTTTGCTGTCTAGCTGAGAGAGAGGCCTGAAGGCTTCATGCGTCTGTACAGATTGTGGTTGCTTTGCAATAGTTTGCCCTCATTTAAGTGACCTTCACAAACATTTATATCTCCCAAGTGTTCAGATGAAACACTGACATTGCCTTGAATACAAAGCATACAGATATTTTTATGCAACATGCTCTGAGCTCCACATGACATTATATCCTCCTCATCCAGCAGGTAATTTCTCCTTCAAAACACAACACTACTAAATGTCACACTGTTTTTATATTAGTCCATCTTTTTTCTCCATACTGCAAATGTTTTGTAATGGCTTTGAAATTATGTGGGTTATAATAAGAATCATAACAACCTTTTATGTAATTCGTTCAAAACATCATTATTTTCTTTAAGAAACAGCCTCTATTAGTAATCAAGCATTTACCCAGACGTTTGAGAGAAGAGTATCTGTTCATCTCAGGCTTCATGGCGGCCTCATAGGAAGGCGGCAGCTGAGCCAGGTTGTGTAGAGATTGATGGAAAGACGGCTGTGGCTTCATCATGTTTGTATGCTTACTGGGCTTCAGTGTGCCACCACAGGTCATCTGCATGTTGTTCATGCGTGATGCACGTTCTTTAAAGAAACATAGCAACAATGTTGGACGTTAGGGACATTTTCAACACTCAAAAATGGTTTTGAAAGAACTGTTTACCTACCAATAGTGGCTGTGTGTTTAGGGCTGGAGCCTGTGGTATGGATGAAATTATGCTGCAGATTTCCCACTGTGAAACAAAAGCATAAGGTATGTGAGTCTGTTTGTGTTCCTCATAAACAGTGTTTCTCAATGGCTTTTCCAAACGATAAACATTCTCCTCTCTCTGGCCTCACACAGACTACAATTTTTATTAAGGTAGCGTAATCAACACCATGCGACACTTTTTGTTTTTTATTTTACAAAAAACACATTTATTAAATGTTTTTTTAACCAAATAAGCATTGGCTGAAGGCCATGTTTTCACAGGCAGATTTGCCAAGGAAGAAACACAGCACACAAGTGAATTTTCAAATAAATCACCTGTAGAAATGTACTAAACAAGAAATCTCAAGTGTGGTGCAAGGGTGTTATTCAATTTAGTGTTGCTCGTATGATACATGCTCAGGTTTGAATGCAATTAGCAAAATAGCATTGATCTTACCATTTTACATCGATACTGGCACTGTGCTGTTTGTACACTAGAGGGTGCACATATAATATTTTACCTGTACTAAATACGTCTTTATTTTGCAAGTGTTTGCGTAGCCCAAACGTGATTTCAGTTTGGAAACCATTCCTACTTTCAAGTGGAATTAACATTTTATGCACGTAAATTATGAAGCCTTTTTTCTAAAGGCTGCTCTGCTAAGCTCTTTCTAGGTCTACAACGTCTTGAAAATGTTACACCGTCTGTTCATTCTAATGCCATAATATACAACTCCATGCTAAATAATTCACAAATGCCCTTTCAACATTTGGCTATTGCCTTTTCTCTGTGTTTTTCTTGTCCTGAATTTATGCTGTTGGTTGTTCACAAACTCAAGCAGGAAAAATGAAACCCTGTATGAGACATAATGCAACAACACTAGCTAACTGCAAACTGTAACCATGTAAATTACACTGTTGTCATTTAAATTTTAATTTTTTTATCTATATAAATTTAAAATAAAGTTGGCACATGTCATTTTGCTAAAGGTTTTTTTTAGAATAAACATTTACATAAACAACTACAGCACAGACTACAGGTACATAATGGTGATGGTGTTACACTTACGTCGGTTATCCTTTTGTAGGGTAGGATAGAGGTTTTTGGGTGGTCGTCCAAGTGTCCCCTCTCCTCCTCCAGTTCCCAAGGCTACACTGTTGTTTCTCTCTCCCTCTTGGACCGGACTTGACTGGTGACGCAACATTTCCACAAGAGCCCTGACAGGGAACATGGTGGAAATTGTTAGTCAAAAGAATACATGAGACTTCTATTTTCATTAAGATACATTAAACCTTAAAGAAGCTATTGCAAAGCTCAAGTGACTTTTAGAATGTCTTTTTTGGAATGAGACACAGAAAATGTCACTGTTAACTAACATAACATGTTAGTGCAATAGGTGTTCTAAAATATCACTCTACTGCAATAAAAAAATGCAAGCACATTTTGTGATTAGCCAATCAGAAGCCTTTGAGATGTTTTCTACCTCTATTTTATCTATCAGTATCTATCAATATCTATTTATCTATCAGTACCTCTATTTATCTATCAGTATCCATGTCTCTTTGCAAACAATCACACAATCAATCTTATATCATCAGCTCAACACCAGTATTGTAACAGCAGACTGTTGTTAAAGCTGCTATCAGTAACCTATGGTTACAGGTACTTCTCACCTACCATGTCACTCTCTCCTATTTTAAACAATTACATAATCACCAGCTCGGTCTCCTAACCTCATACTTCAACCAATCATAATCTAGGTTACAGACTGCAGCTTTAACTTGCCAGAGGAGAACTGGCCCTCCCCGACTAGCCTGGTTTCTCACAAGGTTTTTTTCTCCATTTT